>JAWQFJ010033138.1:0-15000 GCA_034096865.1 Theodoxus fluviatilis
GCAGTTCAGGGTGTGGAAGTGAGAACTAGAGTTAGCCTTGCAGTTCAGGGTGTGGAAGTGAGAACTAGAGATAGCCTTGCAGTTCAGGGTGTGGAAGTGAGAACTAGCGTTAGCCTTGCAGTTCAGGGTGTGGAAGTGAGAACTAGAGTTAGCCTCGCAGTTCAGGGTGTGGAAGTGAGAACTAGAGTTAGCCTTGCAGTTCAGGGTGTGGAAGTGAGAACTAGAGATAGCCTAGCAGTTCAGGGTGTGGAAGTGAGAACTAGAGTTAGCCTAGCAGTTCAGGGTGTGGAAGTGAGAACTAGAGTTAGCCTAGCAGTTCAGGGTGTGGAAGTGAGAACTAGAGTTAGCCTAGCAGTTCAGGGTGTCGAAGTGAGAACTAGAGTTAGCCTAGCAGTTCAGGGTGTCGAAGTGAGAACTAGAGTTAGCCTAGCAGTTCAGGGTGTGGAAGTGAGCACTAGAGATAGCCTTGCAGTTCAGGGTGTGGAAGTGAGAACTAGAGTTAGCCTCGCAGTTCAGGGGGTGGAAGTGAGAACTAGAGTTAGCCTAGCAGTTCAGGGTGTGGAAGTGAGAACTAGAGTTAGCCTCGCAGTTCAGGGTGTGGAAGTGAGAACTAGAGTTAGCCTAGCAGTTCAGGGTGTGGAAGTGAGAACTAGAGTTAGCCTCGCAGTTCAGGGTGTGGAAGTGAGAACTAGAGTTAGCCTAGCAGTTCAGGGTGTCGAAGTGAGAACTAGAGTTAGCCTTGCAGTTCAGGGTGTCGAAGTGAGAACTAGAGTTAGCCTAGCAGTTCAGGGTGTCGAAGTGAGAACTAGAGTTAGCCTAGCAGTTCAGGGTGTCGAAGTGAGAACTAGAGTTAGCCTTGCAGTTCAGGGTGTCGAAGTGAGAACTAGAGTTAGCCTTGCAGTTCAGGGTGTGGAAGTGAGAACTAAAGTTAGCCTAGCAGGTTTGAGCCAAATCGATCCTCTGCACTTCTTCACAGGGTTCTTGTGGGAACACGTGAAAGTTTACATCGTCTGCATGTTTTCCAGTGCGCTGCATGCAGCAACGCAACGCAGAGCTGTTGGCTGCCGGTTATCGGATATTCTGTCGTCTGCTTGTAATATCTCCAGCGGAAAGTAGCTTACTAGCAAGATTTACGTACAGCCCTAGCCGCTTTATGATTCCCTTCATCAGCTGCGACCCTTAGCTCCTGGGCTTTCCGTGCCTGCTCCAGCAGCTCCGCGGGGGGAAGTATCCAGCAGCTAAAGATGCTACCGCGGGGCATCAAGACAGGGTCAAATTATTCATATCCAATCGTGCATTTATACCACCCTGGAGGACCTAACCCAACCCATGCTCAGCAACAACCTGGTCGCCAAATATCCATCAGCTCCCAAGAACATCACTACAAATAAACTCAAGCAGAAAAGTCAACACCCAACTCTCCTTCCTCACCATGTCTTCTGGCAAGACGATCTTCTTCTTAAGGCCTTCTCACACGTGGCAAGTGTTGTTGGAAGGACGTACAGTTTCTTTGTGTCCGGTAAAGCAGATAAATGAGAATTTTGGGGGAGACTTAACCAAAAAATCACAGACGATGGAGGAAGGGATGGAGTTTAAGGATCTATTAGCCTTGTAGGCTATATAAGGCCACAACGTTGATAAACACCCATCTTTATCAAGGTATTGAAACTCTCCCCGACAGTGGAGTCTAGTACAATTCACCTAATCAGTCTCACAAAATCCAATAAATCGAGTCCCACTGCCCATCAGCCCGCAAAGGCTGTCTAGAGCCTTCAACACGAAAAAGCATAAAGGGCGATAGGGCAAAATTCACATCTCAATGTCCCTACTCATCCACAAAGCATTTGGGGATGGAGGGATGGATGATTTCAAGGGCTCATCTGCCTTGAAGGCCATTGAAGGATACAATGTACTTCCACTGTATAAAAATGTGCAATTAAAAGATTACCTCAGAAGAGGTAAGAGGAGAAATATCGAAAACAATGAAGACATAGTACGACTCATAGAAGAGAATAAAACTCAGAATCTATCAAAAATTTTATCACAGCAAGAGGATCTTTAAATGCGTCCCATAGACTGCTCGACCCACTCCGTAAATATCACAGACGAGAGCATCAGCCGAACATGAACCGAGTCACCCAAGTGGTAGTCGGCCACGACACCACTAAACCTAATGTATGTACACTGAGTGAATCAATGGTTATCTTTCCATCTTTACCCATACCACCATCGTCGTAATGATTGTGGTATTCCTGTCGATTTACAACTCACCAACCAACCAGTTCCCCACAAACAAAACTTGAAAAACGCTCTGTAGGGTGAAATTGCATCCCATTCTGTGAACCCGAGTCACGTGACTCTGTCGCAGTTCGCAATGAATGCGTAATAGACTTGACCCTTCGCGTAACAGCATTGTGCCAAACATAGCTCGTTCTGGATGCTATTTTGTCCACTTTTTACAGAAATCATTCAGATGTCAAAACTTGTTTCCATTTCAACACAAACATTTTATTTTACCGAATTAACGCTTGTTTCTCGCCTCAACAAGCGTAAGTTATTAGTTTTGTGCGAAACAGTCTTAGAACTACTTTAACGGCGTATGTCAGGGAGCAGAGTGCTATCCCACAAGCCTCCCGTGTGACCTCTTTATGAATATTCCGGACGGATTAGTTCCATCACGTGATATGAACTGTATTAGAGACTCTCTCGCCGGTAGGCGAGGTCTCTAGAGGACTAGACTGATTGCATCCCAGATCCGTGGTTAACTCCCCTCTCCACTCAGTCATTCAGCACGGCGCTGTGTGCTTTTCTTCTAACTCGATTGAGTCAACTGTGCACCTTGTGACGACAACAGGATTTTTGTAATAAGCTCTACACATCAGAAATATACAGGTATGTAGAACTGTACAAGTAATTAATATTAAGTAATTTATTATTATTATTATTATTATTATTATTATTATTATTATTATTATTATTATTATTATTATTATTAATCACTCTTATACCGCGCGATACTCCCACTCAGTGAGACTCAAAGCGCTTCAGCCGATGTCGAGGCTGCCTCTCAGTGTGTAGTGTCTCAAGTCAATGAGACCAGTGTCCTGCTGCCAAGGGCGCTGGCACACTGTTTTCCACAAAGGAGAAATTGTGCGTGCTGGGTGTTTTTTTTACTGTGGCCGACACCCACCCGTCGAGGACATGAGCGTCAGGATCTTTATAGTGCGTGAATTTATCATCAAGACCAACCTCCAACTCCCTCAGACTGATGGCGGAAGCAGCTGAACGGGCGTCCTGCTGGATTTGGACGAAGAGGAATTGTGACGACCGAGATGCCGCACCCGGGACAACGGTGTAGGTAGTCCAAGCCAAGCCTCACAGCCCGTCACACACACACACAATCCCCCCACCATTGCTCACAAAACTTGGGCTTAGATCCCAACCAACAGAGCATCATCAACCAACAGGCGGGCACCTGGAGTTATGACCACGTGTGGCCCACCCCCTAGTGTAAGGAAGTTAAAGGGCCGAAACACTTGTTGACGGGGATTCTTCCTCTGAAGACCTTCCTGTTGGTAGAGCTCCTCCCAGGAGTTTCTTGCTTCCTATTGAGGCGTCAGGACATCCTACAACTGATTGATGAAGTAGCAGAAGCCACAGAAGTTTCGAATCGAGCGAGGTCAGGCCGCCGTTTGGACATCTCGCTGGACACATAACTACCGCTACGTCACAAGCAGGAACCCATCTGATTGGCTGTTCGAAGAAGGGGCCCACATGCATTAAAAATAGAGCGTGATCCAATTGGGCGGACACTGGACTGAACACTGCTTTTGGGACTTGTAAGCGCGACACTATTGATGGAAACTGCACAGTTGCCATAACATTGCCACGTTTGAGCATGCTGAAAACATTGTTTGCGACTTGCAAGCGTGATATTTCCTTTGGAAACAGCACATTTGCCAGAAGTAGGTGAAGAGGTCTTTAAAAAGCACCGATTCTTGCCAGAAGGCAATCAGGCAAATGAAAAACGACGCCATACAATCTGTGGGACATGCATGCGTGAGGATGAGATGATGCCGTGTCCGAGAACAAGAGACTCTAGGTTGCATTGCTGTGCAGATAGCAGAGGGAACTTTGAAATGATGCAACTCTGGGAACCGCGCAGCTTCGAACGCCTTATCCACTAGCCGCTACCGAATGCAGGTCAAGAGCGCTGACCACTCGGCCACACAGTCTAACGTGTGTTCCGCACTCGGAGACCTCCAGCAGACGTTAACATGAGTGAAACGCTACAGGTCATGGAAGAGAAGCTGTTACTTGTGTGATGGAGAGTTGCGTTCTGAGTACGTTCTAGTTGACATTGCGAGTGTCAACTCTGTAATGGGCAGATGCTTCTTCACTCTACTGCCAGTGCGGCTCTGGATTCTGAGCGAGCAGGCTGAACAGACAGATGGAGTTTTAGGACCTCTCAACCTTTGTTCGCTATCTAAATCCGTTGATCATTAAAAACAATAGAACTTTGAATTTGGATGGATGGAGTTTGACGGCCTATCAGCCTTTGTAGGCTATAAAGCCACTGAGCACGAAAATCACTGGAAGAGTTTAGTAAATCAAGACATGATATCTCTAGTTATTCGCCTCTTACGAATCGCGTAGGGAGACGCGGTGGATCTATTCTTACCCCCAACCCACAGGAAGCACTCACAGGAAGATATGTGTGGACTGTTCCAGATCGTGAAATGATTGTGGTAAATGAAGAGCATGATTGTTTGGGATTCTTACAGATTTCCTACATCACCGTAATCATCATTGTTTTCGTTGTGATTTTTCTGTGTCTAGAGAGCACTCTTAAAGCGCTAGCTTCAACTAAGGCCGCCACAATTTCTCTTTTTAATGTATAGTTTACATTCAAGCCTCTGCTGAAAGCGTACGTTGGCGTCATGAATAGGTTGAGGTCATCGAGTTCGTGATTTGTGATAAAATATCTCTTGAAGATTGTAAACCCAAAACTAGAAAGACAACCTTCGAAATGTAATGGATTGTTTCTTGGGCAAAATACTAACCCTCTAACAAATTTTATCAGAATCCGTGTCAAACTTTGTGAGTTATTTGGCTGAATAACCAATGAACGAACCGTGGGTAGAAGATAACATCCATGGCGGAAGTAACAATGTATGTGCGTACGTGTGCCTGTTCATGTGTGAGCACACGTATCAAGTATTGTCATGCAGCAAACCGGACGTTAACACTCGGCAACTGAAAACAACATCTGGTACCAGTTAGACAGCGTGAAACTTGCAAAGCTGAGTCTTAATAAAATTCCAAATATATATCACTGTCAACCATAAAAACACAGCGATGGACAAATCGAATTGTGCCGTTCACAAGGGATTCCCACACAACAGTCCTTTCACACATGATGGATGGATGGATGGATGGATGGATGGATGGATGGATGGATGGATGGATGGATGGATGGATGGATGGATGGATGGATGGATGGATGGATGGATGGATGGATGGATGGATGGATGGATGGATGGATGGATGGTGGTTTACGGCCTATCAGCCTTTGTAGGCTATGTAAGGCCGTTAAGCACGAAAATCACTACAACAGTTTAGAGTAAACGTAAGGCAACTTACGATGTCCCTAGTTATTCGCCTCTTACGAATGGCGTAGGGAGGCGCGGTTGGTCAATTGTTACCCCGACCCCAAGGGGAATTTCACACAGGAAACCTTCCTTGCAATCCACCCAAGACACCTCACATCAACCTCATCTCTCCTTCCACAGCCTCCAAAGGAACAACCCTCTCCGTGGTCCTTCCCTGGAATGTGGAATTCTGGGTACGCACTCGGCGCCCAACCTATGATTAGTCCTCGGCTGATTGCTCCTGCGTACGAGAACTTTTTCCCCGAGGCGCAGCACCTCCGTGCAACTCCGCACTCCCAACTAGCGCGCAACGCCGCTAGCCGGCCTCTGATTGGTGGAGCTGTGAGCAGAGTCGAGCCGCCGAACGTCTGTGTGAGTCGACAATCACTGGGTCGTTACCGCTGCCGACAGCGGAAAGCTTTCGCCGCCAGCTAGCGCAAACTGAAGCTTCGAGGAGCAGGAACGAGCAGAGCAGGAGTTGGAGGTTTCTAGTCCTAGCGGTAGAGAGAGCGAGAGAGAGAGGGAGGGAAGAGAGATTTGGAGAGAAGCATCTGCTAGACAAGGAACAAGAGACATGAGGGTTTAGGGGTTCCACAAGAAGCTGATTTTTGTCTCTTGCTGTCCGCGTCGTGGGTCCACGTTTTTCCAAGGTAAGTCCAGTCTTCTTGAGAGTCTCTGAAAGAATGCCCTGCTGCTGTAGTGTGGATGTTCAGAAGAAGGATGAGAAATGTGTGTTCTAGTTGGAGTGTTATGCCTTAAATAGGGTTGTTCCTGTTTCTTTTTCAGCATCTCCAGAGAAGTATTGCTTGTTTCAAATATTTGTGCGTTTAGCTTGCTCTTTACAGAGAGGTGACATAATTTTTCACGCGTGCTGCTAAGCAGGATGAGTATTCAGCATTAAAGGTAGAGATTGTGTGCTACGTTTACTGTCACAAAAGCTTTCCATTTAGTCGCATTGTCTACTGTGTGAAAGTTTCTGGCGTGTGCACATATTCTGGAACTATGTGTTGCCTCTACCTATCAAATGCCGGTCACACACCAAGCTACAGGTTTAGAGTTTTAGGATATAATGGTACACTGGAAGGCTGAATAATCAGAGTCGCAGAAGAGTTGAAATTTTGCCCCTTTTTGCCTTACCACGGCGTTGAGATCTGAGCAAAAAGTTTTAAAATGTTATTTATTGCGGTGTCGATATTTTTAATTACTTGCATAGAGTACAAATTGGAAGATTTATTATCTCCCGAGGACAAGCGTTCAAAAGGCACTGCATGATATATCTGCGATGATGATCAGTCGTTCATTTTCTTCACATCTCAACATCAACATCTGCCGTTGTGTTTTTGGTTCTTCATGCATCTACTAGGAAACGACTTGGTTCTGTCAAATGAGAGCGTGTACTCTGCTTTCTGCGCGTCTGTGTATGTTTTCGTTTCATACCATTATCTGAAGACAATAATTCAGAGAATAATTGAGAGAAAATAACAGAGAAAGACTTTGAAGAAAATGTAAAGACTGGACTTGGCGGACTGTGCAGAGTAAATCCCTTTTAGAGTTCAAGGAGAAGTGAGGTGAATACCAGCAACCAGTGGAATGCATAGGACATAGAGAGACATACAGGACGTCTTGGGTATCCTCAGCACCCTCTCCTGTCTCCAGTGGTCATGACAACATCATGCCGCTGGATATAGATAGGGCAGGGATGAGAGGATGAGGTAGATGATATCCGCAACTCTCCCTCATTATTATCAAAGTTGAACGCAAAAAGTCATAATTTAGAGAAAATATTCAACACTTCACACAACGCACGAAGTGGAAATCTGTTGATGTTAAGATTTCATAGCTTTCCTGTTTGACTTTCTGGGGAAATCAAGCAATGCATCATATGATAAGGTTACTAAAGGCGTAACTTGCTGTCTTTAAAAAGACCACTGCAGAACTGAAAACCGATTCCTCATCTCGATTCTCAAAGGGTCAGGACCAACGCCATTCCACATCGGAAGGGAAGAAAATAGTATTTACCCATCTTCGCAATAATTAGATGTCCGACCGAAAGGCAAGTTTGAAATTCAGAGGGGAACAAAGTTTGATTTCTGTGTGTATTTACCAGGCCGTCGTGAAAAGGAAAAACTGTGTCATCGATCGATGAGTCAAATATTTAACATTGTTGTTTGTATATACTGTGCGCGTTGACTGTAGAATTTGGGAATCCGATATTTTATTCAAGCATTTACCAGAGAATTCTGCTCTACTTTCCATTGTCGGAGCCTTCCGTACCAGAGTGAGTCCATGTTTCGGTTAAGTTTCCTTGTAGACGTTATACATATACCAATTTCTCCGTATTCAGACATATGGTAAAGGTAAAGGTAGTTTTTTAATATTGTGACTTTTTAACCATCGATGGATGCTCAATGCGCACACATTTACCCCCTGGGCATCGGGCTACCTCTTTTTATCACTCCAACGCCATCTCAACTCCCTGGGAAGCATGCAGCCAGGCTGCACTCCAACGCCGTCTCAACTTCCTGGAGAGCATGCAACCAGGCTGCGGATGAACGCGCCAAAGTTATACTCCAACTTTTCCAGCTCAGCCCTTACAGATGCCCATTTTACTCCAGGGATGGGGAAGAGCATTGTGAGCACAGAATCTTGCTCAAGGATGTAACTATGGGACACGCGCAGCTTCGAACGCCGCACCCACTAGTCGCAGGCGACTGCAGATCAAGCACGCACAAAGCTGTTGTACTCGAAGCTTCACGCGACGATCTCAGTGTGGCTAGCGACAAAACGCTTGACATATGTTGCTCGCGACAAAACGCTTGATGCATGTTGCTAGCCACAAAACGCTTGACACATGTTGCCAGCGACATCGATTGGCTAGCTTGTTCACATTTCCACAGCAGCTTGCTTCGCGCAATGGGAAGTTTACATGTAAAGATTTTGTCGTGCTCTGTCTATAACTTAATCAACCTCGCCATCTTGTTGTCGTTCATCGTGTATACCGTGTTGGAATTTGTTGACGCTCGCAGAGCAACATCAGTAAAATGCGCAGCGTTTCCAATCCTTTTTCCCGTAATGAACAGGCTTTGACGTGTGTGTGTGTGTGTGTGTGTGTGTGTGTGCGTGCGTGCGTGCGTGCGTGCGCGTGTGTGTGTGCGTGCGCGTGTGTGTGCGCGCGCGCGTGTGTGTGCGGGCGTGTTTGCGCACGTGCGCACAAACGCGCGTTTGTGCGCGCGTGCGCATATGTTTGCATGTGGCATTGCAAAACAAAGAAAAAATGCATACGGAATGCGCAGTGTATATTTGTTCTGTCTGTCCGTCCGTCCGTCCGTCCGTCCGTCCGTCCGGTCCGTCCGCCCAAATGTCCGCCCACCTCTCTCTCTCTCTCTCTCTCTCTCTCTCTCTCTCTCTCTCTCTCTCTCTCTCTCTCTCTCTCACTCTCTCTCTCTCTCTCTCCCTATGTATGCAAATATGTATGTAAATGTGTGTGCGTGTGTCTGTGCATGTCTGTCCGTGTATCTCTGTGTGTGTGCGTTTCAATCTCATTCAGAAAGTTGTATGCCAATCATTTCGACGTTGGCGTTAAGTACTGTACTTAAATGTCGTGTACTGAGTACATCATATGGCCGGAGCCGCTCCATGCGCCCCTCATCAGCTGGAAACTGTGCCTGCAGGAAACTGTGCCTGCAGGAAACTGTGCCTGCAGGAAACTGTGCCTGCAGGAAACTGTGCCTGCAGGAAACCGTGCCTGCAGGAAACTGTGCCTGCAGGAAACCGTGCCTGCAGGAAACCGTGCCTGCAGGAAACTGTGCCTGCAGAAAACTGTGCCTGCAGGAAACTGTGCCTGCAGGAAACTGTGCCTGCAGGAAACCGTGCCTGCAGGAAACTGTGCCTGCAGGAAACTGTGCCTGCAGGAAACTGTGCCTGCAGGAAACTGTGCCGACAGAAAACTGTCGGCAGGAAACTGTGCCTGCAGGGCTTCCGGGGCCTGCCCCAGCACGTGAGGCAGGCACGGTTTCCAGCAGCCAAAATGGCCGCCGGATGGCATGAGAAGTAGAGCAGGTCATTAAGACCCGAGTATGCATTCAAACCAATACTGAAGATATAGTGGCCTACCCGCGAGCAGCAATCAACGAGGTTCTAAACCTTGTCATGACACACACGCACACAAGCATATATACACGCACAAAGACGTATTCTCACACATTCACACGCGCACACACACACACACAAACATATACACACACACATTGACATACATATTTACACACACATTCACACATTGATACACACACACACGCACACACACATACACACGCACACGCACATTTACACACATATTTACACATACATTCACAAACATTTACACACTGATACACACACATGCCCCCCTCCCCCGCCACACACACACACGCACCCACACACATACACCCACCCACGCAAACACACACCCACGCAAACACATACATGCATACACACATATAGACACAAATACCCACGGCGGACAACATATTTTCAATTTCTGAGCTAAACTGCACAAAATCGTCCTCTAAATGCTGAAGGTCCCGCATCATTTTCGATGACTTCGCTGAATTTTGTATATAACTCTGAAATTTTGTATATGACTCTGCATTTTGTATATAACGCTGAAATTTTGAGTAGAACGTCGCTTTATTAGTACTTCGTGTTAGCTCGACTTTATCTCGTGTTATGAATTCCTTAGGTTGAATTGTTGAACCATCGTCAAAGAATATGGTTTCTTTTATTTTTCATTTCATTTCGTTCGTTCGTTCAATATTCTTTCGCGCAATTATATAGTCTTGCTTTCTTTCTTTCCTTAGTTTATTTTCAACGATGCATTGATTTATTCGTTCACTCGTGTGCCTGTATTTATTCATTCATCCACTCATCCATTTCATTCATTAATTAATTCATTCATTCATTCATTCATTCATTCATACTAATTCATTATTTCTCGTTTACTCAAGTGAAAGGGCGAGCTGTTCATTGTTGATAAGCCGATCATAGAAAAGTTTTTGGTAGTGACGCAACGGACATACTCAACTATGAACATTGATCTTGCCGCAATAGATCGCCAAATTCGTACGAATTCATACGAATTTATCTCGTACGTACACAATGACTCTTAGAAATGCGAATTAGTATGAAATTCTTATGGAAACATACATACGTGTGTACTTATGTGTGTATTTGTACTTGTGTCATTCTCACTCTTTTCAAGTACGTTCGAGGCACCTACAACGAATTTTCACATATATGAAGAACCCCCCGCCCCCCCAAAAAATAGATTTGTGGCCCTTTCTGAAATCCAATTGCAACTGCAGTCTCCACAATGACTCTGATATTGGACTCCACAGGTTTGGTCCAATGAAGGGGAAAGATCAATGGTCAGATCTCTTTAGCTTTTCTGTGGGACAAGAGTTAATACTTCCTTCGTGAGACGACGTGATACCGTGTTATGGGTGTCTTCTTCTTGTCATCAGATAGATCTGGTAAGAAAGATGGAGTGGAGGAAGAAATGAATTGCACGGATATCGGGAACATTCTGTGGCGAGCAGTCCATGTTTTGATATCAATCATCCCCCCTGAGTGTGCTCTCTGCTGACTAGATCAAGGACGCTGCAAAGTCGCCAGACAAACAAGCAGACAAGAAGATCGATTCGAAGAGACCATGGAAGCTCTTTTGAAGAACATCTTTGCGGAACCTGTGACTCGAGTCCTGTCCAAAGTCCAGTGTCTTTTCCTTCTACAAGTGTTTCCAGATGTTGTGACAAAGCCAGTATTAGTCGCTGAGACAATTGTGCAGAATGGCCGAGAATAAGTGCTCTATGACGTGCCACAGCATTGCGAGAATATCTATAGGAAGTTCTAAGGACGTCTAAGTCATGAGCAGGCCTACAAAGGACGTGGACGTAAACGAAGCCACGCCATGATGATGGGAAGTTCACTTCTCTTCCATCTTGTCTGAAATACAGAGATCACCAGTTCCTGGCCGCCCACCCCCATTGCCCTGCCCTCGTGTCGTGCATGAGTGCACTGTCAGCCCCTCTGTCTCAACTCGCTCACTGAAACCCTGTCTTGGGACAGTTAGAGATAAGCGAGCTTCATCTATGATTTGAAGAAGTGCGAGGCACAGTGCCATGGTTGTATCCCTGGGACAGAAGAAATCTGGTGTTTGTGTAAATATCTTGACAGTTTCACACCAGTTCTTGGAAGCGTAAATCTGTCCTGTCATGTCATTCTGTCTACACTTGGATGAGTCAGGTTGGTGAGCATCCACGACGCATCTGCCGTTCTGTGTGACTTTTTAAAGCGTTAGTTCAACGTGTATGACGTGCCACAGCAAAACAAAACAATTATTTATAGAGACTTCCCTTCGATCAGTGCTTGCATAACGTGTGTGTTTTGATCTTTTCGAAGGTTACTGCAAAGATGAGCAAAAGCAAGGATAGTGAATGTTAACAGCGAACTAACCTCTTGATGAAGACTTTGTTGTAGAGAAAAACTGATTCTCTTGCAAATTTCGGGCGTGAAAAACTGCTGGGTCCTAAATTTCCACGTTGGCAAATTTATTAACAGCCAATCAGCAAAACCAACGCGGAAAAAAGTGCGCTCCTATTTTTAGATGACCGTTCAGTGGCTGCCTTTGCACTGTGTTTAGTCACGATCACATCATATCAAATGTCACACCACATGTCACATCACACCTTACGTCACAACACACGACACACCACCCAAAACACATTTCACACCACACCTCACACCACAACACACAACACACTTCACACAACACAACACTTCACACCATACGTCACACGGTACAACACACCACACCTCACTACACAAACGCAACACACGTCACACTACAACACGCAACACGCTTCACTCTATACAACACAACAGACTTCACACCACACGTCACACCACAACACTCAACACACTTCACACAACACGACACAACACTTCACATCATATGTCACACGATACAACACACCACACCTCTCACTACACAACACAACACACGTCATACCGCAACACACTTCACACTACGCAACACATCACACGTCACACCACAACACGCAACATACTTCACACTACACAAAACAACACTTCACACCATATGTCACACGGTACAAAACGCCACACCTCACACTACACAACGCAACACACTGCACATCACAACACACTTCACACCACTACTTCACACCACACCACACAACGCCTCTTCACACCACAAACCACAACACACTTCACACCACTCATCTCTCCACACACCATAACACACTTCCCACTAAACATCAATGAAGCCTTTACACACTCTACTAGTATATATTCTTTGTAATGCGCGCTTCTTTGATTTGACTAACTTGGAGCAAGATACAATCACAGAACATATGGTGTCTCTCTTTCTCTTCCATTACTTGATTCAAGTCGCTTTCTACCGTCACTGGTTAAATTGGCTCCTTTTTGTCATTTGGGCTTCATGAACCGTTTGTTTATCACAGCTTGCTGTGTTCTCTGGTGAAAAGTTTGTCGCGGATTTTAGTCTTGCACAAGGAAATAGTAGGTGTCCGTCCGTCCCGAAGGACCATGGCTCCGTGCCGCTGGGTGCCAGTTCTGTCCCGTGGACAACGTCTGCTGTGGCTCAGGAGTCCCATGCAGGAGTGGCAGTCCTGTCACGTGGACAGCGTCTGCTGTGTGTCAGGAGTCCCATGCGGGAGTGGCAGTCCTGTCCCGTGGACAGCGTCTGCTGTGGGTCAGGAGTTCCATGCGGGAGTGGCAGTCCTAACCGCAGCGTTCGCATCTGAAGGTCGAAGCTGGTCTGTCCGCCCGGAGCTGGGTCTTCCTCCGGAGGCGCTTGTTATCTGTCTGCTCCATGAGGTTTCTCTCCAGTTGTGAGAGGCCTCTCTGCACTCCCTGTCTCCAGGCACTCTTGTCCAAAGCAGCCACCTCCCAGATGTCCTCGCCCATCCCCAGCGCTGCAAGATCACGATTGCATACGTCTTTATAGCGTAGCTGGGGTCCGGCTAGTCTTTTTCTCTCTGTGAGTTCTCAGTAGAGGAGATCTTTGGGAATTCTCCCATCTTCCATACGATAGACGTGGTCCAACTAGCACAGTTGCCTTAGCATGAGGAGGGTATACAAGGAGATGACCCCTGTTCTCTCAAACACTGCACAAGAAAATATAGACATAAGAAGAAAAAAAAACCCAATAGGATCGATGAACGTACGTGTTTCTCTCATTGCGGTTGCATGCATTACACAATGTAGAACTTGACTTACTTGACTTAGTCGTCTTCGCTCCGGTCGGAGCAAAGGGCCTTCACTGCAAGTCTCCACCTCTGTCTGAATTGAGCTGCCTTTTTCGCCTCTCCCCAGGTCATCCGGACTGTCCTCAGCTCTGCTTGTAGGGTTCTTTTCCAGGTCAGTGCTGGTCTACGACGCTTCCGTTTACCCTGGGAGTTCCAGTCCAAGGCGTGGCGTGGAATGCTGGCATCGTTTCTGTAGAGTGTTCTCACATTCCATAATCCAATCCTTGTCACGGTCTTGGGGAAGAGACGGTTCATTGGCGAGTCAACTCTCTCTCGGGTTTGGTTGGTCCGCTTCATACACTCTCCCCCGGGTCATATCCCTTGATCATCTGAGGTTTCCTTTGCAGTGTTGGTTTCTGTAGCAAGGAGCTTTTTCCAGGGTGGGGTTGCTAGCCCCACGCCCAACCCTCCTCCTTTCGCAAACGGGGTTGGGACCGTCTATAACAAAGTAGAACAAGGCGGAAAAATGTGGGGAATCACTGGAACCATGACTCGCATTCCCTAACGATTGAATCTTATTAATCTGGCACTGTCCCGGTGTCCCCGGTAGTCTCTTTGGCTGCTTGGGCCCCCCCCCCCCCCCCCCCCCCTAACCCTGGCTGAGCTACTGGAGCAGGCCCCTGGCCGAGCTACTGAAGCAGGCCCCTGGCTGAGTTACTGGAGCAGGCCCCTGGCTGAGCTACTGAAGCAGGCCCCTGGCTGAGCTACTGGAGCAGGCCCCTGGCTGAGCTACTAGAGCAGGCCCCTGGCTGAGCTACTGGAGCAGGCCCCTGGCTGAGCTACTAGAGCAGGCCCCTGGCTGAGCTACTGGAGCAGGCCCCTGGCTGAGCTACTGGAGCAGGCCCCTGGCTGAGCTACTGGAGCAGGCCCCTGGCCGAGCTACTGGAGCAGGCCCCTGGCTGAGCTGGAGGAGAAGGCCCCTGGCTGAGCTACTGGAGCAGGCCCCTGGCTGAGCTACTGGAGCAGGCCCCTGGCCGAGCTACTGGAGCAGGCCCCTGGCTGAGCTGGAGGAGAAGGCC
>JAWQFJ010033139.1:0-10000 GCA_034096865.1 Theodoxus fluviatilis
CCAAAAAATGCCCAACCAGTTCAATCACCTCGCTGCCAACTAGTACCAGCAGCCACAGACGAATCTACAAAAACAACATTCAGCACTTACACTGTGAAATGTACACTAGCCGCTTGCGCGCACCTGCGCCGCTCGCCCGGGGAGCCCTAAACCAAGCCCACCCACTCAACATCACCTCAACGTGCACGACACGCACTACGAACAAGGGCAAGCGACCCAATCGCGTCACGTTCACCAACTCACAATCGACAAGCAAACTCACGATCAGGATATACACTCAGCTCCACAACACCCTCGACTTTACACTACACTCACTACACCGCAATCGCAAGAGCATCTAAAGCACGGCATCGCACTAACCTCCACTCAGACTCACCGCAGAAAAACTCAGCGCACTCACTCAACTCCATCTCAACCAACCCACACTCACGTCAGCGCACACGCATCTCACTCACCGCGACTCACTCAAATCACTCACTCGCGTCGCCTCGCTTCGCGCACGCTCGCAGTCAATAACTGCACTCACTCCACTACGCATCAATAACTTGTTGGCCACTAAATCTACGAAAAACGCAAGAACGAACGAACGCACAACAACTCAATAATCACTCACTAAATGGTAGCATATGCTTAATCAGTTATTACTGGCAAAGTCAGCGCGAGTGTAACATAAGGAGATATGATCTAGAATCATCGATATACTAAGTTGACTAGTGCCCTGGGAAGGAAGAGATGCAGGGTAGGAACCTTGTAAGAATCATCTAGCTCTTTGAAAAGGAAGTTACGATTTCACCGTTGTGACGGACACTCATCCAGACTCTGTGATGGCCAGCCTACAGACGCGACAGACACGAATTGGCAAGGTATCACTGAATCATTCGTGGAGTGTGCCCTCAAACATACGCCGCTGTCTAACCATAGGAAACGTGACGCACTAGGACTTCGAGAATGACGCCGAGTTTCTCGATGTGACTGAGATCAATGAGAGACCGGTTAAGTTACTCTAACAGAAAGTTGAAATGTTGGAAATTTAACCAAGAAGCATAGGAACTTTTTTCTGTTCGCAGCCGGCGGAATGGGCACAATTCATTGACATCGTGAAGTTGTCCAACGTCGGGGATCTTGGCCGTCCGCGCGCCGACAAGTGTCAGGTCGGGCAGATATAGGGATCTCCACCTCTTGCACAGAGATTGCTCTATTCCTGCACAAATGCAGTTCTGGACTTGTAAACCCCCATCCCTAGGCTATGAGATGCGTGATGTCTTCATGCGTGGGACATAGGATGCACCTGAGTCCGTTTACACTCTCAAATCACAAAGCACAGTCAACGATTTTGTTCCGTCATCAATCGATGGAAGTGGTGGACGTGGTGGACGACAATTTTGTTGATTGCAGTAAGAGACACAGCGACCCCACTATTTTCATAGATTAACAGCGCGTACTTCGAATTATTCTCGTTTGTTTGCAAGTAAATGCATAATGGTGTCTGGACTTTCCGGCAGTCATCACTTGACATTATATTTGGAAGTCTGAGTATCGTCCAGCCAGAGGCTTTCTTCATACTAAAGTTACACACAGTCTTGGAGTGTATGAATTGTTTCATCATAGTTTCGACAAGAAAAAAGAACACTCTCGAGGCACACGCTGTACTATGTGTATTTGACGGAAATAAAGATAAAGTAGATTTTCATGAATCACTGATTTGATGAAAACATTTCTTGGATTTCCAAGGGTCAAACTAGAATAACTTGATAAGCGCCCAAGGGCCTACTCTTACATACCTCTTCTCAACCCGTTATCTAGTATTTCGTTTTTGTCTAATATGTCAAGCATCATAATCTTAGGATACATATAAAACACATAAACCAATACATACAACCTGTCTGTAAACGAGACTCGTTGCAGACGTTTAATTCCGCGGGTTTCGGTCTTGTATGGCAACCGGAAACTCAGACTAAAGCAGTGCAGTTACATGTATCTATGTGTGATGAAATGCGCAACAAAGTTTTTCACTATCATCTTCACATCCTTAAAAATTACAGTTTACCATTTGAACTTCTTTCATCGTAGGCCGAGGCACATGCAGGCATCATGTGGCAGGCTGCATTTCAATGACCTCTTTCTCCAAAGTGATTTTGGGGACGTGGATTGCACTCGGTCAACGCGCCAAGGATCTTCGAGCTTTGCCTAAATCATACGTCCCAGGGACGTGCACATCCTTGCCCGTATTTCTGGCATGTCCTCTTTGAGGAGCCACCACACACTCGGGTGGATCTCTGACAGAGTGGAGGAAGTCTTAAACGCTGAGACCATTTGAACGTCGGGCCATCCAAGCTTCAGGAGTGGACGAATTCGATCTTCTCGACAAACCCTCCGTGCTTGCCTCTTGTCTTCCTTATTCCATCTCTCTTTCTTCTCTCCTTCACGTCTACTCGTCTCAGAGTTGTCTTGCTGAATTAGTTGAATCCCATCGAGATTTTCCTAGGGGAGGTGAATCGACTCAGAAGAACACGGGGCCAGCTGTTAACCGAAGCAGTCCCTTGGAGGTCAGATGAAGAAAATTTAGCAGCAGCAGCAGTAAATACTTGCCCCCACGTTCTGTTGAGCGTCTAGTGAGCTTGCCGTGGCCATAATACATTTTGTGATTGCGGTTTTCACGTTCCACTTGCCTATGTTCATTACATACTGATTGACTGCGTGGTAAGTGACTTCCCTCAAACCCCCGGCCCCCGGTTTGAACCCCATCCCAAACCTGCCAGTGTCCAGCTGGGGTATTAGCTGGAGGGTTGAAGACTGGAACGACACAGTGTGCGTCAATGAAGAATTTCCAATACGGGTATCAAGACGCCTTGTCCCTCGTAGCTCTTGAACCTGACTCCAGGGGCGAGTTCGCCGAAGCAATCCAAGAGCACCAGTTCGCGAGACCAGAGCGCGCGATTTCGTTTATCCCTAACATGTTTCAGTGGTGAGCTCCCACGGCTAACGCTCGCGAAACCCAATGCCATTCAGCGTGGCTGAGGCTAGTGAAAATAGTCTCAGCAACAGGTTGGTCACGTGATATCCTTAATTCTTCCATTCCAAGCATACCACAAAAAGTATTCCATTGTTGAATGTATTCCTCTGCTTGTTGTGATACACTCGGATACTGGCAGCCATCTTTTCGTCAGTTCATTTTCTAAACATCGATTTCCCAAAAATGTAAAACTTGTATGCGGTAAAATTCGAATCACAAGAGTGTAATATTGTGAATTCTACTAATTATAAGGACTTTGAATACAACAAAAACAATTATACTTCATTGTGCGAGTAAGGCAACCATTCGATCCGTCTGCATACTATTTTGGACCTATACACCCAGAAACCCGCTGAGTGCTTTTACTGATGAGAAATCATTGATTTAATGTATGCTTAGAAGGATTAAACTTTGAAAAACTGCTTCTGATCTCTCCGATGATATCGAACTTCGGAATCGGACGGATTCCTACAGAAGAAACTTCCACTCGATCAACGTTCAACACAGACAACAGTGAGTAAAATCTTCCTTCTAGATGCAAGGTGTGTTGTGTTTGGATAAATCAGTCATTTCAGACTGGACTGTGGGGAGGTGGGAAGTGTTCAGACGAGCATCTTGATCTCCCCTTCCTGCACATCCTTCCCTCCATTTTTCTGTAAAGATGGGGGACAAAAACCAGTGGTTGAGGTTCGAGCGGTGAGGAACTCGAGGCTTGATGGTAGAAGGGCGCAGGTATGAGACGAGTCGAAGCTGCTTTCCACAACTTTATTAACCCATGGGTACAGGAGCTCCTGGCTGGTCCGAGGCCTGATGATAATGGCCTGAACCAACCCAAGACCATGGTGGCAGTGGTCTCTCTAGACCGTGATGGCAGTGGTCTCTCTAGACCGTGGTGGCAGTGGTCTCTGGTGTCTTGTGTGCCGTTCCCCATTAAGAAAGGAATGCACGGACCTCACAGGAGCCAGGGTGTAGATTATTTCCCAGTTCCTCACCCTGGTTCCTGGGTTCGTGCTTCATTTGGCAGAAAGGAGAGATTATTTAACTTAACTCGCTTTGAAATTACTTCTTACAAATGTTGCCTCATTCAGCATAACACAGTCTATTGAGTGAATTATATGCCGTTGCAAGTGGTTGTCTTACTTGAGAGGAAACATCATATTTATAGTCAAAATGTCACAATTCAAATGCCAGAGTGGGAGAACGGCTCACTAGCCAGGGGTCACGCTAATGTAAGGAGTGACTGACAGGGCAGCGGCACCGACAATCAGACCACAGCAGAGGAGGGGGTGCAGAGTGATCAGCTGGTCAGCTTGCCTTACAGAAAGGATGGGGAAGGGGGGGCTGGAGAGAGGTCTGACACACAGGATAGGGGGGTGGGAGAAACAGAAGCAGGGATAACTGAATAGAGAATGAGTACAGTAGATGTACAATACACTCGGTGATATGTGCACCTTATCACATTTCCATATCCACCGGTTTTCAGCAGCTCAATATTATCCCTTCCCCCCACACCCCCACCCCCCACCCCATTTCATTGAATGAAAACTATAATCCTTTGTGAATTTTCTAAATGAAATAAAGTAAGTTACACTTACGATGAATATTGCATGATTGGAAACCTTTAAAATGGTTTATAATTTTATTTTAATTTAAACGAGCGGTTACAACCAATGTTGGTATTAGCCTAACATTCCTGTTGGGGGCATTAGTGACCACTACACAAATTAATCTAAGAAAGAATTTTATCCTCAAAATTTCTTGAAATGTTTATGATAGCCATTGATTCTATCTAAATAAAACTGTATTATCTAGTCAAAATTCATCTATCATGTACATACTGCCCAATTATTGTAATTGAGTAATTGACTGGGTCATTAGTGACTCCACCAATGGTCTTCTTGCAATCTTAAATTGTGAAGTGCATGAGTAGCGTTGCATTGTTGCAGCGTTAGGCTGGCGTTTAGTCTAAATAGCAGCACATGTATTTGTAGGGATCCTGACTGTCGACAGCAAAAGTAACCCTCCAAATGAGGTGACCAATAAAGGTCTAGAGCAGTAGAATATCAAAGGGCAACTAAAAGTACCACCTAAATGCTTGCAAGAACCCAGTGAGCAAACAAGT
The DNA here is from genome assembly GCA_034096865.1 of Theodoxus fluviatilis. NCBI lineage: Eukaryota > Metazoa > Mollusca > Gastropoda > Cycloneritida > Neritidae > Theodoxus > Theodoxus fluviatilis. The sequence continues at coordinate 5,136 of JAWQFJ010033139.1, forward strand.
ACACAATAACGCTGCATGTTCTGAAGTGAGGTATTTATTTAACTCCATAAGGTATATGATAGCACCGAAAATGAGATTGTTACCGAAATGTTCCACTTTGCCCAGAAGTGTGAACCAGAAGTGTGCGCCATGATGCCCCAGAACCAATGACTAGCAAGGACGTCTCCCATGTTCAAGCCTATAGAAGACCCGGAGAGCCCCAAAGCAAAACCATTCCAAGGATCTTGCCTTAGAAAGCAGCGATTTGAATCCATTATATGGCCACATTGACTCACTACGTCCCTTGCTAACAAGACTCGATCTCTCCCCTATCCCTATTCCCACTCCGTTGTTCGTTCGTGGAGAGTCCAGAGATCAATTTGTGCAGGCCATTAGGTCTCCAAGAGGCAAAATCTCCTTCAGATGGGATTTTAGTCTGAGGGCGCTCGTCAAAAAAGGGTCTTGCAACATGGGAGGACTCCGCTGCGATAAGACATCTTGAGAGGCATCATGGACACATCGTTAGGGAACACCATATCGCGCAGAACGGAACTAGACCATGTTGAAAGAATCAGGTTCAGACACACGGCAGATAACACTTTTGCGACCAAAAGAAAATAAACATTAAATCAATCAGACAAACGCAGTTGGGACGCTGTTTTCATAGGGGTTTCAAGCCATTTTAGAGTGGACTTTAGTGCCCTATATCACTCATTAGCACCTTTTTTCCCCTTCTCAGCTCTAAAAAATTGTGCTGCTCAATAGTACCTAAAGCCACGAAGATTAGCTCCACCACTAGGCACTCCATCAGATCTTAATGCAAGGGCGATCATATTAATTCAAGCTGATTAAATAAGATCTGAAAGTGGTCATTGTAGAACCTAAGAACACCGCTTAGCCCAGCGTCGGCCAACATTGTTGTCTATTTTGGAGATAGACTAACTCTCTTTCTCATTCATTCACATGCCTTGCTTTCTCAACGAAGACACGGAGTGGGATAGAATGTCAAATTTCTATTTAATTCGGATCACCAGAATCTTCATGCAAACGTGCAAAATCAAATGCTAAATTACTTCTTCATTATTAGCAAAATTTAAAATGCCCAGCCAGTATAAATTCTTAATAACGTCACGATAATTGTTCATCTTCATTCACGATGAAAAGGAGAGAGTTCAATGTCCACTATACACGGAGTTCTCAGTGTCAAGAGAGTCCAGTTCTTGTAAAAGTTCATCAGTTCTCAGCATCAGAGAGAGTTCGGTTCTTGTCAAAATTCATCAGACGATTAGAAAACACATGGGGACAGAGGGAGGACAGGTTTCATTGCCTACTCATCACTGTGACGTCTGTAGACTTGGTCAGGAGATCTTCTGGCCCAGGAGAGTGGGAAAACGGTGGTGTCATTCTTCTGGCAAGGAGGTTTTCTCTCCCTCCACCGCCTCCACCGAAACACCGCCAGCCGTCCAGGAGTGGAGCATGTCTGTTTCCCACCAGGGATTAGCACCGACTAACGATAGTTTCTGCAAAGTGTAGAAGCTCCCAGCCCCCGCTGTCAACAACATTCCTCCCAGCACCAGGGGTCCTGGGACCGGCACTAGGGGTCGTGGAACCCCATCCCCAGGAAGGATGTAAACAACATTCCTCAGTTCAGTCTATCATACAGAACATTTCAAGAAATTTTGAAGGATGTAAAATTACATCCTCTTAGGACTGATTGTATGTAACGCTTAGAGTCATGTAAGGAGCTAATCTACCAACATTGGATGGTGGATAAACCAATCCCGCGGACTACAAACGGATCTTAAGATCATTAACAAAGATACAATAAATGTCCATAAAAACCATTTGTTAAAGGTTGCTCACATCATAGCAATATCACTGGAATAATCGCGTAACTTACTTTATGGCATTCCTAGAAAAGAATTCCAATCAACAGGGATTATGAGTTTTCATCAATGACAAATGGGCGTGTCGGGGGGGGGAAACCGAAGGGATCATATTGAGCTGCTGGATAAAACCCAAGGTGAGATATGCGGAAAGGGACAAAATAGTGAATAAGGAGACTGCACAATAATCATCGCCCGATTGCCGTATGGTTACATCATACTGTATCATTCTCAGCAAGTGACTCCCGCTTTTGTTCTCCCCGCCCCACATTACCTGTGTGGGAGAAACTCTCTCCAAGCCCCCCGTCACCATCACTTTCTCTTCAAGGCAAGCTGACCAGTGCTAGAACACTTGTCTCTCTGCAACTCCCTCATTTGCACTATTCAAGTGGTTCTGAGTATTGTCGGTGTGTGCCGGCTTTGCCCTTCAATTCCAGAGTCAGGTACACTACCTTACCAGGAGCCGTTTCCCCCCACTCTGGCAATTTGAATTGTGGCGACCATATACTCTGACCTTATAATATGATTGATCGGTTTTCTCAAGTAAACGATCAAAGTAAGACAAATACCTTGGGCAACCCGTTAACGGCATAGTGAATTCACGCAAAATAGGGCGCGAGGGAACTGTGTGTTATCGCTTGAAATTGAGCCCGGGCAAAAACACATGTGGTCAAGAAGGCGATACTAGTTTCAGAAAGCCGAGGTTAAAGGCTTCTAATATACGGCTCTCCCTGTTCTGCCAAAAATGAACCGCACGAACCCAGGGAAAACCAGGCCTCAGCAAGCTCAAGTGACGTGGAACCCGGGACGGAATAATTCTGACCCACCCGGAGCTCACTGGGAGGATCCGTGGCATTCCTTTTCTTAAGCACGGGGAGAGCAGGCCACACCAAGGGGGACACCAGACGGGGACCAACTGCACCACGGTCCTCCCTTTTCCTAACTAGATGAAGCCACACTGGCCATTGCCACTGGTCTAGCGAGAGGGGACACACTTTCGCGCCACCCAATGGTCCTGGAGAGTGGGTTATCAGGGCCCATTATCACTCAGGCAGTTCGGACCAGCCAGAGAGGCTCCGGTCTACCCCATGCGGTTAATAAAAAAGTTAGAGTGTGGAAACAGCAGGCATTCGGACGCAGTCGTCGATTACCCGCGCCTCTTTCGACCCACTCCAAGCCTCTTTCGACAGTATCCGCAAGCCGACCAACTCGAAAAATGCCGATAAACACTCAATCCAATTACGGGTTGTGGTCCCCCAAATCTCTGTACAGAAAACAGGTGGAGGCGCCAAGGGATGTCGCGCTAGGGAATGGGCCGGAAAGGATTTCAACGAATGTGCTCGTCCCGCGTAATAGCTGAAACCACTTGCCAACACTCACACCACAACTAGTCCAGTCTGAAATGACTGATTTATCCAAACACAACACACCTTGCATCTAGAAGGAAGATTTTACTCACTGTTGTCTGTGTTGAACGTTGATCGAGTGGAAGTTTCTTCTGTAGGAATCCGTCCGATTCCGAAGTTCGATATCATCGGAGAGATCAGAAGCAGTTTTTCAAAGTTTAATCCTTCTAAGCATACATTAAATCAATGATTTCTCATCAGTAAAAGCACTCAGCGGGTTTCTGGGTGTATAGGTCCAAAATAGTATGCAGACGGATCGAATGGTTGCCTTACTCGCACAATGAAGTATAATTGTTTTTGTTGTATTCAAAGTCCTTATAATTAGTAGAATTCACAATATTACACTCTTGTGATTCGAATTTTACCGCATACAAGTTTTACATTTTTGGGAAATCGATGTTTAGAAAATGAACTGACGAAAAGATGGCTGCCAGTATCCGAGTGTATCACAACAAGCAGAGGAATACATTCAACAATGGAATACTTTTTGTGGTATGCTTGGAATGGAAGAATTAAGGATATCACGTGACCAACCTGTTGCTGAGACTATTTTCACTAGCCTCAGCCACGCTGAATGGCATTGGGTTTCGCGAGCGTTAGCCGTGGGAGCTCACCACTGAACATGTTAGGATAACGAAACGCGCCTCTGGTCTCGCGACTGGTGCTCTTGGATTGCTTCGGCGAAACTCGCCCCTGGAGTCAGGTTCAAGAGCTACGAGGGACAAGGCGTCTTGATACCCTTATTGGAAATTCTTCATTGAACGCACACTGTGTCTTTCCAGTCTTCACCCTCCAGCTAATACCCCAGCTGACACTGGCAGGTTGGATGGGGTCAAACCGGGGCCGGGGGTTTGAGGGAAGTCACTTACCACGCAGTCAATCAGATGTAATGAAAGCAGGAACCGTGAAAACCGCAATCAAAAATGATTTATGGCCACGGCAAGCTCCTAGACGCATCACAAAACGTGGGGGCAAGTATTTACTGCTGCTGCTGCTAAATTTTCTTCCATCTGACCTCCAATCGGACTGCCGTTAACAGCTGGCACCGTGGGTCTTCTGAGTCTCTCACCTCCCCATAGGAAAATCTCGATGGGATTCAACTATTCAGCAAGACAACTCTGAGACGAGTAGACGTGAAGGAGAGAAGAAGAGAGATGGAATAAGGAAGACAAGGAGGCAAGCACGGAGGGGTTTGTCGAGAAGATCGAATTTCGCCACTCCTGAAGCTTGGAGAGCCCGACGGTCAAATGGTCTCAGCGTTAAGACTTCCTCCACTCGTCAGAGATCCACCCGAGTGTGTGGTGGCTCCTCAAAGAGGACAGCCATGAAATACGGGCAAGGAGTGGCACGTCCCTGGGAAGTAGGATGGCAAAGCTCAGAAGTCCTTGGCGCGTTGACCGAGTGCAATCCACGTCCCCAGAATCACTTTGGAGAAAGAGGTCATTGAAATGCAGCCTGCCACATGATGCCTGCATGTGCACCGGCCTACGATGAAAGAAGTTCAAATGGGTAAACTGTAATTTTTAAGGATGTGAAGATGATAGTGAAAAACTTTGTTGGGCATTATCATACACATAGATACATGTAACTGCCT
>JAWQFJ010033139.1:15000-17500 GCA_034096865.1 Theodoxus fluviatilis
CACACACACGCACACGCACGCGCGCACGCACGCACGCACACACACAACCACACACACACACACACACACACACACACACAAGGTTTAGTGAAAAATGAATACGATTTGAATCACTTATACATGGAAATGACGTTCACACGAGTAAAAAGATGGAAAGCTTCATAAGCATATTATCAAGAGGTCAATCACAAGGCAAAAAATTAAACTATTGATTTCACATTGAAATACGCACATGAACTTTCAAACACTAAGAAGAGACGACGCGTGAAAAGCAATCAATAAAAAGCAGTGGTCAAATGCATGACAAATCAGCCAAAATGGATAAGACACAATGGTTGCAGGCACTACGAGTGCAGTGTGAAACGTAAATGGCTATGTAGAAAAAACGAACATATGTTGAAGGGGAAATACAACCACATCTAAGCAAGTCTGTCTTGTGCACCGTACTTAGATGTACACGGCACGTGCAGCAGAATGTGACACTGTGAGATCAGCCTAAGACACTAGTCCCAACCATTCCCATTGAGGCAAAGAATAGCGAACAAATTAATGTTCGTATTTCCTCGAAGTGAACCGTAGTCTCATTCATCAACATATTTAGGAACAGCGCCACAAAGTGGGAACAGAGGTTGGTCTATTATGGAAAAAAAGTATTGGCAGTGCAGTGAACCCTGAGTACCATTTTCAATATCGTCAGGAACATCAACTCCTATCACCTGTATGAGGGCTTGCTGCGCCGACATAAAGGTATTCCTCACACCGTTATCTAGTCACTTGCCATTAAAGTTCAACTGCAGCACAAGCCATCTGTAATGATGAGGTCGCAGGTTCTAATACCGCTCGTGGTTTTAGGATAGTTTGCGGCTATGCCAAGACTTCAAGTCAAATACGATGGGGTCTTTTTTCTTACAGAGAGGACCTAATGACATCCATCATCTCTCCCTGCCTCCCGGTGTGGCGTGGCAATGGGGCTGTCTATGAATAGCTTCCAATCTATCTCCCCGCCTCCTCCCATCACCCCCACCCAGCACGCCATGGCACGCCAGCACCCATTACAGGTTGGGGGTGGGGTGGGGGGTGGGGGGATGTGTGTAGAGTTCCAAAGCTCAACGCCCGAGACATCGCATATAGCGCCTTTGGGACAATGACAACAGCCGCGGTCTGGCGGGCGACCAGGGTCGCTGACGGGGGAGTGCACCATGCTCAGACTCGTTGGTCACCCTTCTCTTCTTTTCAGGTTTAATTCGGAGTCTGATACCTGCCCCTCACCTCTTTGTTTCGCCGAGTTGCTGTCTTCCTCGGCGGCTCCCCACGCCTGCTGTCGCTAAAGATCCCGTTTGAACAAAAGGTGTGTTTTAAAATTTAAATAAACCCAGATTTTTCCCGTCCCAGAGTTAGAACCACGGCACTACGCTTCGCAATTCGTCCAACCCCAAAGCATGCTCGCCTATCTCCGCCTGTCAATAGACGTGGTTTCAACAAGCGAGTAGAGGCTGAGGGGCTGACTGTGTACTCATGCTGGGGGCTGGCAGGAACTGGTATATATTGTAAACAAGTTTGAAAGGCAATCTTGAAGATATTTTGCGTCACGCATCGTATGAATACGTGTTGCTCCACTTTTGACGTGATACGGTTGCAATATCATTTTCGCCCAATCGAAGACTTTCCAGCAGTTCAACACAACGGAAAGCGAGCTACTGGCGATCTCTTTATCCCCTGTGCTGCTTCAGACTGTTCTTTTTTTAAACTATCACGTGCATCTCGAGCAAGATGTCAATGTTGACATGTTTAAACTCGATCAATACCACGTACCACAACTCATGTGAGACAATGAAGTCAGCTTGTCAAAATATCTTCCAGAAACGGCTCGACCAGGTGGCAGCCCCTTCGTCTTTACATTAGCAGTGACTATTGCAATGGAACAGGGCCCAAAGACAAATCCTTTGGAAGCGACATGACTTTATGGGTCAATAACGTCGGAGCAAAATATATGTCCCCTTCTGATGCCGACGTCATAGTGGTGCAAGGGACATTTAGCGACAATGATCGTGCGCTGGCATTCTCCAACGTGCAAGACCTGCAGCCCTACCACGAACAGATCACTATGGAAGCTCAACGTGCAGTTGAAACTTTTATGGTGTTTGTACAAACCGAAAGGGTACTGGGAAGTGCAAACATGGACGTGATTTGGTATACATATCAGACTTGATTCACCCATCATAATCTGAAACTGATGGGTGGTTATAACTGTTGCATCATGAATTCTTTTATTGACATATTTGTCACACACGTACGAGTGGCTGTCAAATGCCTTTTTAAAAATTCCAAAAGAACAGTGCTCTCATGCGGGTGCCGATGTGCCACTATGCGCTTTTGTGAGTAAGGTGTTTTATATGACACGTAAAACATGCCTTTTATTTTGTATCAAACATTAAGATCTAAAAATGATCTGTGTACACGTGAAGCACACATGCGTTTTGCTGTAAATTGCTGCTGCATC
>JAWQFJ010033139.1:30000-40000 GCA_034096865.1 Theodoxus fluviatilis
ATCAGGAGACAAATAACCTCCGTGTGATATACAAAAGAAAACCCCCCATGTTTCCACAATTCGCCGAGATTTTTTCCTAAGCCAATGAATTCATCGACAATACAGAGAGGCCCAAATTCAGACGACAACTCGAAGAGACATCTAAGATGGTAGATACTGCAAGGGAAGCAGCACTGCGGCTGTTTAATTCTGCCATACTCTCGAGTGCGAGCTGCATAAAAAAGGACATTATAGTGAGGAATCCTACAAGACTAGGAGGAATTCTAGATGGTACGATTGTGAATTTTGTGATGCGAAACACAAAACCAGACAATCCCTGAGGAGATACAGAAGGACGCGCAGTCCAATACACAAAGAAATATACATTGACAGTAGGAAACTTTATTAAAGTCTTGTATGTGAATTTTTTATTATTATTTTAATGCAATGAGTGTCTTGCTTTTTGACAGCACCAGAGATTTCCATGTTTTCTCATCCTTAGTAAGACGGATAACGTGCAAGCACTCACCTCATGTAGACATAGACTTGAAAACGTGGCAAAACCATTTCGAAAAATTATTCTGTCGAAACCAAAGCGCTTCCGCTAAATCTCGCCTTATGGCCGATGACAGCCATGACCCTGTGTCTGCTGGAATGACGTCGGTCTAGACGAGCCCATTAGCACTGTGAAGGCGGAAGCTTCTATACCAAAAAAAGGTCGAGAAAATTGCCAGGTTTTGACAACGTACCTGGGGAGTGCTTTAAAGAAGCGCGCGCCATGATAGCACCGTTTCTGACGAAACTGTTCAATGCACTTTCAGACAATCAGTATTTCCCTAAAGAATGGTCTCTTTATGTTATAAAATGGGCTCACGATCAGACCCAAATACCTACAGGGGAAATTCATTACTAAATACACTTAGTAAAGTTTCCTCGTCTGTTCTTACCAGACGCCTGCACCGTTGAGCTGAAAAGGGAGAAACAATATGCAAGAAATAAGCATACTTCAGAGAACACTACTCTACTACTGACCATGTCTTTACCTTGTACTGAATGGTCCTCATGCATGTTTATGGTGAAGGGCGAGAAAAGCTCTACGTTGCTTTTGTTGTTTATGCAAAGGAATTTGATTCGGTTGACCGAGAACAGCTGTGGAGAGTTTGGGGTGTCTTGCAGCTATCACCGAAATTCCTCAATATGCTGAGGGCCATGTACGCAGATGCAAAAGCGAGCGTCCGGTGGAACAACTTTATTTTCTCTCTCTCTCTTTCTCTCTCTCTCCCTCTCTCTCTCTCTCTCTCTCTCTCTCTCTCGCTCTCTCGCTCTCCCTCAGAGCAGCAACAGCAGCAGCAGCAGTGAGAGAGACGCACTGTTGCACACTTTGAAGTAGATAGCCATATTGCTATATCAACTGTTCTATAAATTTAATCCTGACTTCAAAAGGTCCAAGGTGTTTTGAAAATGACCGGGGGTTCATATATTGCCCGAAATTGCCGATCTAACAAATAGCCGACACATACTTCCATGATGACTTGTGAAGATTTCTGCATCCATGTACACGTAGACACTTAAGGAAATGCGGTCCTGTTGCCGTTCCGTGAGAATGTTCACACAGCTGTGTCAAAGACAAAATAGTTCAAAGACATTGACAGTCCTCAGTGTCCACTTCGTATTGATTCCTGCACAGCTGTCAGCAGTTGGCTCACCGCCTCACTGAACAAAGCTCCCAATAGCCCTTCATTGATTTCCCCCGTTTGTATAGTTGGGCAAACTGTGACAGATGGACTTGTGGACATCCGCAACTCGCCGCTAAGGCAAACACTACTCTTCTACCCTGATGATTTCCTCTCGAAGAATCATGATTGCTGACAGCGGTCTCTCAGTGAAGCACGGCGAGAAGAAGTGTTGCAGACGAAATAGTGCAAGAGGACACTATTCGAACTGCTCAACGCCTGTTGTCTTCCAACATTCTAAGCTTGATGATCAATTGAATTACGTCACGTGATAACTCCAGGCTCTATCCACTCCACTTGATCGAAGAAGTCGCCGACGGCTTCATCTTGGGCGACGAGAGGTCCATTTGGATGCGCTGGAATCTCCTCCAGACGAGAGCAACATTAACAGAGGGGCCTGAGGAGTGAAGCTCGAGGAGAAAAAGCACCACTCACGGATGCGTGTCTTTCTTTCACTCAAGAACTCTTCTGTCAGTGCAGGAAGGAAAAATTATGCAAACCGAGGTGAAGCTGACCCAGGAGGCTCTTGTCCCATGTCTTCTGATGCAAGTCCAAAATTATTCTTCAGAGAGCCAGTGATGACGTGACGGGCATTCTAACCAGGGTTAAGACATGTGTGTGAGAGAGAGAGAGAGAGAGAGAGAGAGAGAGAGAGAGAGAGAGAGAGAGAGAGAGAGAGAGAGAGAGAGAGATAAAGAGAGACAGAGCGAGAGAGAGAGAAAGAGAGAGAGAGAGAGAGAAAGAGAGAGAGAGATGAGCATGCAGACATATACACATGTACATTCGCACATACACTCAAAAGAACAAACTTGCACACACGCGCACACACACGAACACGTATTCGCACACGTATACGCACGCACACACACTCATACACAGACGCGCGCACACACACACACACACACACACACACACACACACACACTCTTACGCGGGTGGATTTAACACGTAAACGGAGAGAGTTTCGCGTTTGGACAGGAGGACTAATGGACAGGTAAACGAGGCAAAGTAACATTCAGACAGGAAGTGTCTCGCCCTCTGGTTTCTCGTCTCGGCCAATCGGGAAGGCAGAAAAAAGGAAGTCTTCTTGTGACATTTCGAAAGACAACAGCATGTCAGCATCGTGTACCTACTAAAACAATTTCTTTAACTCGTACGAAAGAAGAGATGGATACCGAAAACTGAATATCGTCTCAAAAGCGAGAATGTATGAAGCAACAGGCTGAGGTAAATCCGCTCGAACATTTTGCGACCAAACACCTGGCATGGGCTTCAAGGAGACATGTAATGCATGTATTTCTGTTGCTTTGCACACAAATGAATAATTTGTCATGCTTTCTATAGCCTATACATTGTGTGTGCTCTATTATTTGTTTTTAAAAGTGATAGCTTATGTGGTTGATTTTCCTGTTTTTGTCATTTTTACGCTCCATTTTGATTTTCTCATGCACGGTCGATGATAGTCTGTGCATGGCATACAAATAGCATTTGTCAAACTAGAACAGCTCTAAATTAGTTCTTAGAACACATTTTAACCAAAGTTTGTGTTTTCCTTAACAACCAAATACAAAACAATGAGACATTATTCATTATTTGGGGAAATGTATATAAGCTGATCTCAGAGAAGCGCTTTGTCTAGATAGTAAACAGTAAATACAGATCATCATCATAACAGATGAAAAAATCACTGTATATAAAACAAGTGATCGACACGTGCGATCACAATTATACAATCAAGTAAATGTTTCATTTAAGAAGAGTCAGAATTTGAAGAATTGTGAGCCGCGCAGTTCACATTTTCATCCGTGAACATCTCCAGCACCGTCTGCTTAACCTGGTGTAGACCTAATGGTGAAGTGAGTGGAAGGGACTACTGAAATTACTTCTGCGAACTTAATTTTCCAACTTTCTGTTGCATTAGCCACCAACAACTGCCATAACGCCGTGCTGAAGAGAGCTGATCAAGAGTAATCCAAGGAAACAATGCAAGATGTCTGCCCACGACTTCGTTTTTGCAGAAAATGTCCTTGACCCTCAATTCATTCTTTCGTAAAACGAAAACCTCTCCATTCTTTGGTATTGGTGGTTTGGAAACGCTTTTACAATACACGCATAAAACTGTGAAAATTATTATGCTGAAATCTTCATTCGGTGCGAACATCAAAGATATCGACTTGATTTTCAATTTACAAAAAGAATATTTGTTTCTTGAGTAGTTTGGGGAAATTCCAAAAGCAAAATATAAAACTCGACTACAGAATAACTGCCAGTATTAAACAGTTATTCAGGGGGTTTAGTGCTCTGAAAAGCTTTCAATATTCGCCCTGACATTTTCAGATAGTAGAAGCAAAGAACATAGACATGTTCTTTGGTAGAAGTTGAGAGCGTTATTCATCTAGACTTTCGATAGCATCAGTGTATTTTAACATTTTCTTTATGCGTCTTGCCGTACTTGCCGATGCAGGCGTCACTGTCACTGTGATGCCGAGTTTGGAGCTGCAAAAATCTGTAAAATGTGTGTGAAAAACGAACACAAACAAAAAGTCTGACTTGTGAAAAGTAACTTATCGTGGCGAGAGGGTAGGAATTCCGACAGCCGTCTACTTAGGGACGTGTCTCTCGAGATATCTTTCTTGGGATTAGAATGTTTGCTGGTCCCCATCAGAAAAGCTAGGCTTTTGGCGCCGGTTTGATTTTTTTCAAGTCGATGAGCTTGTCTGCCCATATCTGGAAAAGAAGAGATAGAAAAACAGTAAACCATTTCTCAAAGTCTAAAAAAGCAAAAAACTGAAAGCATGACGTGAAGTTACAGCAGGATTCGTAATTCAAACCAGACAAAAAGGTGCCTTGAAAAAGTTCACGTAAGCTTTCCGGAAAGAAAAAAATAGAGACTCAATATGTCTCATCCTCATGGTCAACAGAGATGGTTTATTTCAACCTGCAAAAATTCCCAACAATTTTTTCGATTCATGTCGGATAAGGTCTCCTTGCAAAAATAATTGTCTAATATATCTCCTGTGATTCCGAAACATCCATCGTTAGAAAACAGAAACTGCACATCTGATATATAGATAGATAGACAAACACACAGACTGACAGACAGATAGACACACACGCACGCACACACACACAAACACACACACACACAGACACACACATACACACACACACACACACACAGACAGACAGACAGACAGACACACACACACACAGACACACAGACACACAGATAGACAGACACAGACACACAGACAGACAGACACACAGACAGACGGACGGGCGGACACACACACACACACACACACACACACACACACACACACACACACACACACACACACACACATGCACAAAGACAGACAGACGGTTGCACAGACAGACGGACGCACAGACAGACAGACAGGCACACGCATACATGAACACACACACACACACACATACACGCACACAAACACGCGCGCACACAAACACAATACCCGTAGTAACTTTCAGCCAGTTCTACCAAAATTGAATGAGAAAGACGATCACTACCGTTATGAGAAATGACGGTAACCCCCTCCACACAGAAATCCTCGTAGTTCAAGATTCCGTCTTCCAAAAATACACGGAGAGAGATACTATCAAACTTTTATATCAACCGTCATAAGTATTTTAAACAATAACTAATTTTTAACTCTGGCAATGCAACCATTTACTTTTGTTCATTCGTATCACCCATTGTTAGTAACTTTTGTCTTGCATTGTCAAGCTTATGGTGCACATAGCTAATACCTACTGCCAGTGAAAGCTGACCTTTACCTTATACTTAATGAATAAAGTATTTGTAATGTCATGTCATGCCATATCATGCCATGCAATGTAATTTAATGTATTGTGTTGCAAAGTAATGTAATGTCAATCTATGTCAATTTATGTCACTTTATGTTGTGTTACACTATGTTATGTTGTTGTATTATGTCATATCATGTCATGCCATGTCATGGCACCACTTTTGCCACGTCAAAGAGATGTCCGAAGCAATAGCTTCATCTGGTTGAAGATATATGAAAGAGTCATTTTGTTGAGAATAAAAACGGCAGGAACTCCATCGCAAGTATTTTCATGTTTCATTTCACCAACAAGAAACTTCACGTGGAATCGCAAACAGTGCACAGCAACAAACACTCGCGGTGGTAGTAGAGATTTATGAAACAGGATTTTACGTATCCGGCGCTTTCTCCCATCATTTCACATCCATGTCCTTTTGTCTCTAGAAAGACATTGACAAATATCCACCCTCTTTGTAGCCACCTTCCATTTTAGATTCCATAAATTCACATTATATGTACGTAGACACATCTAGACACATTAGATCCCGTAGGCACACCTGCACACACACACAGACACACAAACGCACGCACGCGAGCGCTGGTCCACCCGAATTCACGAATGATCTCAGTCTCTCTCACACACACACACACACACACACACACACACAGATAGAGAGAGAGAGAGAGAGAGAGAGAGAGAGAGAGAGAGAGAGAGAGAGATTGAGTGTCTTTATTTCGGCCGACGACCCAAACAGTGAAGAATACAGAGCTGGAAAGAAATGGTATGATACATATAGAATTACATCAGAACATTTCTCATACTACACAAGTTATGGACGTTTCAAACATTGTGCACAATCTCCTGCCTGCACTTTGCAATACAAGAGTTATTCAAGAACAGTCTGCATTAAAATAATATATGTACAAACTTTTAAAATATTCATTTCCATGACACCATGATGTAGAAGGCTAGCTTAGGTAGCAGTTCCTGCGATTATGCTTGATTGCCTGCCGTGTCCACCGGGATCTCACAACGCAGTTTGCATGCATAAAATATGCACATAGCAACATCTCAAGTTTCTTACCCCATGTCCAGTTATCATCTTTGCTACATCAGCATAATTTGACCCATTTAGATGCTTTAAGATATACTTTTCTCTCAATTATTTATATTTATTGCAGTGAAGTAGGAAATGGCATTCATCTTCATATTCTTTGCAGAAGAGACATTCTCTGTCAACATTATTCACAGGATTTTGCATATTTGACCCAAGTGCTATGTTGCCTAAGAAAAAACGTATAAAAACCGCTGGCGCTGAACCTCCAGGTTTTGGCATTAAAAAAACACAATAAAGTCTGTAGGACCTTCAGTAAACCTGGAGGGATAACAGGATGTCTGTAGTGCCACTGTAGCTTTTGAAGTAAGTCACACACGGCTTTGTGTACAGGATCACAGGAGTATATCCAAAGCTTGACATCAAGTCTTGAACAGATGGAAGTCTTCTGCTTTTGCATCTGCTTCCCCCACCCCATTCCCCACCCTACCCATCGCCACCCTCGACCCCCTCAGCACGCACGCGCACACACACACACACACACACACACACACACACACACACACACACACACACACACTCACTCACACAAAACGGGAAAAACGCATTTCGCCCTTCCTCACACTAGCCACCCCCCCCCCCTCTTTTTCCCCCCAATTACCCCCGTCTTCCATTCCAGATCTATCTGTCACCGTTTCTTATGACGGCTGCATCATTCAGTTGTATGTACTTTTTTCTCTCTCTGTGTGGTGGTGTTTTTTTTCTCTTTACTTTATTATGGCTGCTATGCGAACTGCGCAGTGTGCGAAAGATTTATTTCGAGCCACTTGTATCAATGTGAATTTGTGAATATTAACAAAAATTACACTGTCATGAATTTCGATTCCACGACACTCGTTTTCTCTCTTTCACCGCACAGCTATGCCAGACTATTGCCGTGTTTACAGTATGTGTTCTGCCTTTGTTCTCAACATATATACGGGATGAGAATACAGAGAGTGTCACCGAGCACATCATACAAGCTCGTCACACCAATAATCTGGGTCAGATAATTTATTTGCAGAACGGCATGGACGCTATCGTCATCTTGCACACATGTCATAGTGCTGTAGTTGTGAAAAACTGAAAATACAGCAAACAAAAAGGGGAACTAAATACTTGCTTTCAACGTATTTCCATATTTAAAAGTAATTTGAAATTAATCAGAAGTTTGCATTTATTTGACACAATCTCCGCTGGTAGCGTGAAAATTACCGAAAGTGCTATCCACTACTGACTACGCCACCCAAGTACATGAAACTCAAAGAGCGGGAAACAGCGCAAAGCATATGGCGGAGACAAATCGAAATGAACTAACAGCGTGCACTCAAAATCACTAACTTTGGCACCAACACGACAAGACTAGTGCAACATAGAAAAGATGTTCTCTGCTTTATAATACAAGCAATCATAAACTGACCTTATGTGGACTGAGCAGGTCGTTGGAAACTAAGAACAAAAAGATTTAGCCCTGCAAATCTGGAGGGCAATGAGTAGTATTTATTCATACCCCTGTCTATCACAGTCTGAGAAATATTCTCACTGTCTGGCAAAAATGAGACACAAATGCTGTCCAGAATACAATGCAACCAGTTAGTCTGCGTTCATTCGTAAGCCATTTTGGCGCCTGCAATTGTAACCACGCGAGATACAGCAAGAAAAGGGGCGTGACTGTGGAGTGGGTCGCCATTCCATGAATTGACTGCTTGCATCGTAAAAAATCCTTCTTTATCCTTTCACCAATGTTCTCGAAATTCATTATCCTCAAAACTCTACTCGCAAATGACGTCACGTTGTTGATGACGTCACACATTTCGCAATTTGGCCATTCCATGAATGGAGTATTTGGGGAGGCGATGTCGAGTGTACGACCTTAAAAAACCACTTTCTCTTCAAGCCTCGATTCTGAAAATTTGATACATTCAATCGGACCTAACTTCCAGTTAGTGTGCAAAATGTCAAAGGAATCCGTCCAGTAGATTTTGAGAAATCAGCCGTTATGTCGGGACAGACAGACAGACAGACAGACAGACAGACAGACAGACAGACAGACAGACAGACAGACAGACAGACAGACAGACAGACAGACAGACAGACAGACAGACAGACAGACAGACAGACAGACAGACAGACAGACAGACAGACAGACAGACAGACAGACAGACAGATAAAGTCTGTAGGACCTCCAGTAAACCTGGAGGGATAAACATATCCCTTAACTTTTTAATATTGATGTCATTTAAATAGCTTTCAAATTGTAACGTTCTTTGAAAGATATGTACAGTGTGAACTGATCACTTCCGTTAATTTTCATATGCCATTCTTGCTGATAACAGTCACGCAACCTACACTTGAGTGATCGTATAAAGGCATTTTCATTTACACGTCCACAATTAGCCCACACATAACCAAACCTAAGTCTTGATAAGGATTGCTCTAATGCTTATGCCCAATTTAACTTTGGCGTGTTTTCTTTTATCATCATTAGGTAGCCCTACTTCGGCAGCCTGTCCACCGACATCCTACATAGACGCAACCAGTACTTTACCGCTCGTATATAGAGGTGTTAATGTACATTGGGTATCTCTCCAATTCACCACTACACATTGCAGTAGGAGTTTTAATAGATATGTTAAGAAAACGCTCTCATGCAAACATATGTGCTTTGCTATCCTGTGAGCGAGAGGGGGGGGGGGAGAGGAAGAGAGGGGGGGGGGGAAGAGAGAGAGAGAGAGAGAGAGAGAGAGAGAGAGAGAGAGAGAGAGAGAGAGAGAGAGAAGGAGAGAGAGAGAGAGAGAGAGAGAGAGAGAGACAGAGACAGAGACAGAGAGTCAGTCAGTCAGTCAGTCGATCAGAGAGCAATGGACCAGCAAAGCTTTAGGAGACTTGACTAGATTGCATGCGGATAAAAGACTGGATGAGATGAGGTAGGCTCCTCCTTGCTGATGAAAGCCTCAAGAGTTTATCTGGCCAGAGTGGATGCAAGTCCACCTCCCGGCTTCATATCTCTCCTAGCCCTGCCTCGTCTCACTCTGCTTCTCTATGGTGACCAACCGTCTGGAAAGCCTGAAGCCTCCGCCAACCTTTGATTCCGATCAGAGCTTTTTGTCATCCACCCAACCCCAGCCATAGCCCTCACCACTTCCTCTGTCTGCTTCTGTAGCGACAACTGTCTGCACCATAACCCATGCGCTTAATCCACCAGTACATCCAGCTTTGATTGATTTCGATTTCCTCGTGGACCAAAGACTGAATGCCATCCTTTTCCTCAAATCTTGGGCATTTGTCCCTTTCGCCGTCTTCTGGTGCGCAACAAAGGATGCTTTCAAAGTGTCCTACGTAGACATATCTACGCTTCTTGAACGCTGTGTACAGTGGTTGTTCA
>JAWQFJ010033139.1:42500-55513 GCA_034096865.1 Theodoxus fluviatilis
CTATTCTGCACTGCGGTTGAAAGCACATATCAGAAGTCCAGCACAATAAGATTGGACGAATGTGGAGTAGCAGCATGACTAATATTCCATCAGTCTCCATGGTGATGGTTCCTTTTTGGGAAGCAGCGCCTTTGTCATGCTCTTCACATATGCAAGACGGTACGCCTGCGCAAAATATGTACCTATAACAATCTTTTCTCCTCCAAGTTGCAATCAAAATATGATAATTTTCACATTGCAAACCCTAAATACAGAGAGGAGATGAAAGCTGAATGAGTGAATATTCATCACTGTTTGCAATAGTAGCATTTTTTGTTTCCCACAACACAGAGTTCCATGCACAGTACAGGATTCACTACAGGCTTCTTTATACGATTTATCGTTCCCTATTCAGATATGTTGCGTTCTTAATTGCACACAAGCTTGCGATCCGCGTTGGAAAGTGTCTGCGTGTATGTATGTGTGCACATGTATGTATGCAAAAGTGTGTCCTTGGGTGTGTGTTGCACTTATGTGCACTAACAGTACTCCTAAAATCATTCACACAAATATCTTTGTTATTTTTCATATTTATGACATCATAAAGTACACTGAATGGACTTTAAAATGATAGAAAATTATTATGATATGTGCAGTGGTCGCCGAGTTATGATAATCTGAATACGCATGTACTGAAAATGGATTTTTCAAGAAAACGGCTTTTCACATTTGAGTTCCATTGTACATAGCAACCCCGTACTTATAATCAAACTCGATCATTGAAATTTGGCTCAGAGCTGATCTTTACATACATCCGTCAACGGTCAAGGAAAATGAGCTCGGCGTTTAGATGAGCCCGCGGAGTGTAACCATAGCAACCACTTGACCAATCTGAACGCGAGTACGACAGAAGCAATGTGATGATGAGGTGGAGTGTTACACAGTCAAATGAATTTTTCCACACTGAAATGGCAGTGCCCATCTAAAGATGTCACAAGCAATCACTGAGCAGTAGATATGAGATCTAACAACCTAGGTATACATGTAGGAATTATTCAGTTTTTAGACTTGAGATAAATATCAAAATCGCTGGAGTGACCCCCCAGCAGATGACTTTTCGACCGTCTCTCGATTTGAACGAAGTAACCAAGCAACTCATTTGGGGGGGACCGGGCAATTATGTAACGGAAGTGACCGTGTCTCAGTCATCTGAGAGAATAGCCCCTCTTTGCGTTATTGTTTTTCCCGTTTCCTTTTATTTCCTTTTAATAAGTTTGATAACAGTTTGAAATATCCATCTTCATTAGCATCATTATTATGTTAATTGAGCTCTTGTAATGCTCTTATTCATTAGCAGGGTGCTTCTAGTGGGGACATTTTTTTCTGTGGTAAGGTGTATAGATATACAATTACTGTTTATTTATTTTCAAAAAAGATTTCCGGCAAATAAAAGTTTTGTAATTCCCCTAACAGTCACCGAATTTGAAAGTATCCGTGGGTTTTTAGCAGAACATATTTGGGAAGTCAGGACTTTTAAGGGTTCATCGGGATCGTTACAGTTCATTAGGTTATGTTGTTTTGTTATGTTAGAGTCTTATGCCGGTTTGTTTGTTTTTTATGTTGTTTTGATTTAGTTGGAGTTTAGTATACGACAAGTTGATGGTGATGATGTAATATCATTTCAGCGTGCCACTCCCAAGTCCCCTCAAGGACTCACCTGATAAAAAATCATCTGTTTATTCATTTCGTTTGTTATGATTCTGCAGAGCACTATACATCTTTGTTATTAATGTTGGTGTATGGTGGACCTGAAACATATAGTTTCTAATGTACGGCCCCAGCACCCTCTTCTCTTTTCCTTAGTGTTGACTACATACATGTATGTGGGCATATAATATTTGATTTGTCAACAGACATGAAAGTGCGACGGCATTGCTCATGTGAAATCCTTTTCTGACGCCGCCATTTCGAATCCGACTGCACAGTGTCCACAACTTCGTAATATCGTTCTCTTTCCTCTCGGCAATGTCAAACCTTCCATTTCACTCCGATCTCTCGCGCGACGCTTGCCAGAGGGTTGCTGGAAGGGCGTTGAGATTGTCGCTCAACAACATCGTGTGGTAACGATCCGCATGGGATCTTCAGAAGCCGAGTTCCAGAAGATCAAACAATGCAAAAACCCCTCCCCCCTCCAATAAAGTGTCACAAATAGCTGAAAGGGATTGCAAATAAGGTCAGTCAGTAACGACAATGGTGTTTCTCGCCTCTGGCCTAGTCCCGAAGCGCAGTTAGTCTGGGGCGGACATTGCACTCTGGAGTCTGCGCTTCCTCACGCCAACAGCCTTCGGGGTCTGGTGTGGAAATGTTGCAAAACATCAGCCAAATACGTTGTTTTTGTATAAGATCACCACCCATGGAAATGTCGGACTGCAAAACTTCACAGCTGCCTGACTGGGCGGCATTTACCGCAACCTTTGTCGGGACAAAACTGATTCCCGATAGAGACAGTCGAGTGACGAGACATGTGCTATCTTTGTTCCACGACATTGGTAGGTTTTTTCGTAGTGCATTGAAAACGCAGTGGAAATCAACAATTAAAACTAAATTGAACGCCACGGTGTGATACCATCATGGATAACACTTCGCAGTTAAAATATATGGTTAAACTTTTTTTTTCCTACCGAAGAATTTTCCTCCTACATCTCTTACTTTTTTATTTTAGCCAGGATAATGTTGAGTGCCTTGACGATACCAACAATAGAAGAATCAAGAGAACCTCCACAAAAACTCATCAGCGTCTCCAAATTTCGCGCGAGACAACCCGTTGCATGCAACGTGACTTCTTCTCGGAGTGTAGATCCTTTATATGTTGGAGGTAAAAATAAACTCACTGCGTTTCCCTGTGGGAAATTTTAGACTTGATTCGCTCTTCCTTCAACCAGCTCTAGCTATCTCATAGTCAACGTTTTCATACAGCCTACAGAGACTGATATGCCGCAAAATTTCATTCATGTTCGTCTTCAAGTGTGAACTTGACCAGACGATGAGAAGCAGTTGGGTTTTTTTTTCTTCGAGGAAGTCATCACCACCAACACTGTCTTCGGCATCAGCTACGTCTCCGACCCGACGGGAACTCCAGGACGACAGCGCCGCTGGCTGTGGCGTGGCTTCTGACGCTCCGATCACTCGCCTTCATGCCAGCCATGACGTCACCAGGGGATGATGGCGTGACCGGGGGGCCAGGGGAGACAATTTCCCGACAACAACAGAACTGTTTCCGGCCACCTCGAGATGGGGCGAGTTTTTCCTCGGCAAATGTTAACACGTTTTTTTGCACTGCGGCGAGGATTAGCGCAGACACTCGCTCGGTGCTCGAGGGAGATTGACCACGTGATATTTGGAACAAGCGCTTCAGGCCTCTGACGTCGACGCGCTGCCCCGACGTGAGAGGTCGCCTCCAGTCACGTGCGCTTTTCCAAAACGAGGCTCTGACCACGCGCTCAGACAGCATGCGATTGGGTGTGTGTGGCGAGATTGAGTAAAGAGGTGGGGGTAGGGTGGAGTACGAAGTGAAGGGATGGCAGTGTTGCTAACAGAATGAGAGAAAGAGAGACAGACAGACAGACAGACAGAGAAGAGAGACAGAAAGAGAAGAGAGACAGATAGAGAAGAGAGATGAAATCAGTCAGTCAGTCGATCTGAGGAAAATAACGGCGTTTTGGATGCTGATGTAATGGAAATGGAGGTGGGGGGTTGGGTGGGAGTTGGGGGATAAATCGAGATGGAGGGAATAATGGGGGAGAAAGAAAAGTTTAGGACAAAGAAGAGAATGTCAAAAGTGGGAGAAGAACCAAAGCGGAGAAGAAGTGACATAAGAGGAAGGAAGGAGTAAGCGAAGAAACCACAATGTTACTGTAAGAAGCATTAGACAGAAAGAATGCACCACAGGATGCCGTGAAATCGAATAAGATTTTCAGCGTTGAAGCCATTAGTGAAGTAGAAATGAGGAAGAGGAAAACTGCCGTTAGGGGTGGGATGGGAGCTCTATCCGTAGAAGTCACTGGTGCTGGTAGAGAATAACCGTGGAACGGTCTAGGCTGGGGGAAACGCTTTGAAAGTGTCACTGGAAAGAGAGAGAGAGTGAGAGAGAGAGAGACAGTGAGAGAGAGAGAGAGAGAGAGAGAGAGAAACAGTGAGGGAGAGAGAAAGAAGAGAGAGAGAAAGAAAGAGAAAGAAAGAGGAGAAAGGAGTAAAAGAGAAAGAGATAGAGGGAAAGATAAACAGAAAGAGAAAGAGAAAAATACAGAGAGAGGTAAAAAGAGAGGAAAACGGAGGGAGAGAGAAAGAGATAGAGAAAGACAGAAAAGGAAGAGAGAGACAGAGAGAATAAGACAGATAATGAGAGTGAGAGAATGTGTGTGGGAGAGAGAAAGAGTGAGAAAAAGAGAGAGAGACAGAGAGAGAGAGAGAGACAGACAGACAGACAGACAGACAGACAGACAGACAGACAGACAGACAGACAGACAGACAGACAGACAGACAGACAGACAGACAGACAGACAGACAGACAGAGAGGGGGAGAGGGGTGGGTAGGGGGGCAGGACTGTGACAGCATGGAAATAAAGGGCATATCACTCCAAGTCAAGTCAGTCTTGCCCTGATGGGTGGCCATCTTCATCGGAGTGCACCAAAGCTGCACAAAAATCGGCATTGCAATGAGAGACCTCATACATGTAATCTAACTTTTGAAAATGTGGCGTGTGTGTGTGTGTGTGTGTGTGTGTGTGTGTGTGTGTGTGTGTGTGTGTGTGTGTGTGTGTGTGTGTGTGTGTGTGTGTGTGTGTGTGTGTGCGTGCGCGCTCGTGTGTGTGTGTGTGTGTGTGTGTGTGTGTGTGTGTGTGCGTGTGTGTGTGTGTGTGTGTGTGTGTGTGTGTGTGCGTGCGTGTGTGTGTGTGTGTGTGCGTGTGTGTGTGTGTGTGTGTGTGTGTGTGAGTGTGTGTGTGCGTGTGTGTGTGTGCGTTTGCGCGTGTGTGTGTCCGTGTGTCCGTGTGTGCGTGTGTGTGTGCTCGCGCGTGTGTGCGTGTATTAGTGTGTCTGCGTGCGTGTGTGTGCGTGTGTGTGTGATGGTCACACTTTAAGAAGAAAAAACACCCCCCAAAATTGGGGTGGGATTTATTGGATTGATGGTGTTTTGCGGCCTGTCAGCCTTTGAAGGCTATGTAAGGCCATTGAGCATAATAATCACTAGAACAGTTTAGAATAAACAAATCAAGTCACGGTGTCCCTAGTTATTCGCCTTTTACGAATCGCGTAGGGAGACGCGGTGGGTCAATTCTTACCCCGAATCGACAGGGGGTTTGGGGGTGAGAGGTCGAGGATGGGGATTGGGGGGGGGAGGGGGAGGGGACGCACATGAATATAATATGATTACACTGAAGTCACAGAAGATTGATTTTGATTATAAAATCTGTGAGTTACCCTGTTTTTCCTGATTTCAAAATGCAAACGAAAAAGTAATGTGTGAGAAGGGCGATCCTGCTATATTCACATGATAAATCTATTGGTACAAACTAAAATAAAGAAAATTTCCCCACCCCCCTTTTTCGGGGATGACTACAATTGACACTCATATGCAGGCAAGAACAAGGATGTGTAGTATGAGCTCTACAGGGGAGGGAAAAGAGCAGACAAGAGCATAGGCGTAACCCAAATGGACCTGCCTACAGCAGGGCTGTTTCTTATTCCTTCCCTCGCAGCTGCCTCCCTAGATTTCACAGTCATGACCTCTTCTGACACATGAAAATGAAAGCGAATCTCGGCGGAAATGTAGTCTCGAACCTGCAAAGTAGGACTCTCCGTCCCTGATACCCCTGGCAAGCCTCTCGTCACGCGTTGGCGTGATTTGGAACTTCCTGGCTTGGCGGAAACGTGAGGTACTCTTGATTCCCCGGATGTCCGTCCAGCGGACAATTTTATCGCTACGTGGAGTGATAGACGCGGAGATCTGGACACGGGAATAGAGGACCCACCGCAGGAGTGGTCCAACAACCCATACTTTGCTAAGGCTGGCAGTGGCGGAGGTAATGGACCTACATCCAGCAGGCTTGCGCGTTATATTTAGACTGGAGAGGTTTGGAGTGAAAGAGAGACAATGCCCGACAAGTCTATTCAAGTGGGGCGCAAGAAGATGAGATCACGGTTTTGAAGTTGCATCAAAATATGTTCCCAGTTTGGAAAGCTGGTTTAGGCATTATTTGGTTTGGAGAAAGGATGAGTAGAACTGCTTTTAGCTTTGCAGGGAATTGCAAGACAACAATACCATTTCGTGCTAGATGTCATTCCTTCCTCAACAAGAACATTTTTGTGATCGACTTTGACTCCAGAATTCCTTTCCCGAACACATTCTTGTGTGAGCATCCACACCAAAATGCTATTTACCGAAATGGCGCTAATGGCGCTAATGGCGCTAATGGCGCTAATGTCTTACCGAAATGGCGCTAATGGCGCTAATGGCGCTAATGTCTTACCGAAATGGTGCCAATGGCGCTAATGGCGCTAATGGCGCTAATGTCTTACCGAAATGGTGCCAATGGCGCTAATGGCGCTAATGGCGCTAATGGCGCTAATGTCTTACCGAAATGGTGCCAATGGCGCTAATGGCGCTAATGGCGCTAATGTCTTACCGAAATGGTGCCAATGGCGCTAATGGCGCTAATGGCGCTAATGGCGCTAATGTCTTACCGAAATGGTGCCAATGGCGCTAATGGCGCTAATGGCGCTAATGGCGCTAATGGCGCTAATGGCGCTAATGGCGCTAATGGCGCTAATGGCGCTAATGTCTTACCCAATGGCGGTCATGCTATTTACCGAAATGGCGCTAATGGCGCTAATGGCGCTAATGCCGCTAATGTCTTACCGAAATGGCGCTAATGGCGCTAATGGCGCTAATGGCGCTAATGGCGCTAATGTCTTACCGAAATGGTGCTAATGGCGCTAATGTCTTCGAAATGGCTTAGAAATGAGCATATATATCGTTATCCCCTTCTTGAATATGATGTATTTAAGCTATTCTAACTATATTTGACCAAGTTACGTTAGAAACAGCAACACTTTGAAACAGACATGCGGTCGACCGCCAGTTCGATCGATTTACCGAAGTGGCGCTAATGGCGCTAATGTCTTCAAAATGGCTGAGAAATGAGTATATATATATATCGTTATTCTCTTCTTGAATAATGGCGCTAATGTCTGGTCATGCTCTTCGGTCTCCCCCTATTCCACCACCTCTTCTCTCTAAAGAGGATAAATATATACAAACGCATGTCACCCTAAAGCGGAAGAAAACTTCCCACGCTCTCTGAGACTCCCGCTCAGGACAGAGGGATTCCAGAATAAACAAATGACCCCTGTGGCCAGGGGAGTGAGATGGACAGATAGACAGGGATCTCTTGGAGTGGACGCCTCACAACAACACGTCCAGCAAGGATGACAGCAGAGTCAAACTAGCGAGGCAGGGTCGCCAGACAGATTCCAGGATAAACGACCGCATGTCTGTTTCAAAATGTTGCTGTTTCTAACATAATTTGGTCAAATATAGTTAGAATAGCTTAAACTTAAATACATCATATTCAAGAAGGGGATATCGATATATATATGCTCATTTCTAAGCCATTTCGAAGACATTAGCGCCATTTCGGTAAGACATTAGCGCCATTAGCGCCATTTCGGTAAGACATTAGCGCCATTAGCGCCATTAGCGCCACTTCGGTAAGACATTAGCGCCATTAGCGCCATTTCGGTAAGACATTAGCGCCATTAGCGCCATTAGCGCCATTAGCGCCATTAGCGCCATTAGCGCCATTAGCGCCATTAGCGCCATTAGCGCCATTAGCGCCATTAGCGCCATTTCGGTAAGACATTAGCGCCATTAGCGCCATTTCGGTAAGACATTAGCGCCATTAGCGCCATTAGCGCCATTAGCGCCATTAGCGCCATTAGCGCCATTAGCGCCATTTCGGTAAGACATTAGCGCCATTAGCGCCATTTCGGTAAGACATTAGCGCCATTAGCGCCATTAGCGCCATTAGCGCCATTAGCGCCATTAGCGCCATTAGCGCCATTAGCGCCATTTCGGTAAATAGCATGACCCGACGTCAGTTTGTGAAAACTTGGTGAATCCCATTTCCAGAAGGGAAAGACAACCTATGCGGGCCAAGCCGCCCGCAGTGACAGTGGGATTAAAG
The DNA here is from genome assembly GCA_034096865.1 of Theodoxus fluviatilis. NCBI lineage: Eukaryota > Metazoa > Mollusca > Gastropoda > Cycloneritida > Neritidae > Theodoxus > Theodoxus fluviatilis. The sequence continues at coordinate 50,723 of JAWQFJ010033139.1, forward strand.
ATGGCGGCCCTGGCCGTTAACCATGACAACGCTCAGGTCTGTTCCACGACAGACTTTGTCTCTTTCCGCGGGTTTCTGCTGCTACGGTGCACGAAAATCGAATTGCTTTGTTCTTTCCCATGGATTCTGCCCGCAGGGCTCCGATAGGATTCCGACCAGTGGCCAGCCCAGGATCTTCATTTTACCCCACAGGCTTCGGGCAGAAGTAGGTCACTCCGGCATCCGGGAGATGAGCACGTTTCATCAGCTACGACTGCCAAGTTACATGGAATAGTGCGCACATAGAAGAGATGGAAGGTTTCTAGACTTAGAATAGCAAGGAATAGGGACGTGAATGATCTTTTTACAGGAATGGCGGCACTTTTCCACTAGAAGTGGTATAATTGAATATGTTTACTGCTGAATGATGTGAGTCCAGTGTGTTACACGTTGTCAGATCTCATTCTCTTCTTTACAATCATACCCCGCACCCATCACTCCATTATATTAGATCACATATGTCATCAATTTAGGAAAAATGTAAACTTTTCCAGGGTATATAACAAGCATTTACAAGAATCACTCACAAAGCTTATTTGTTAAAATCGGAATCATATATATCTGACTCAGTTCTCTTCACAAATGACTCTTAATTAAACGACTTAAATTTTCAGTGCAGCTGCGCATTTGACGTAAACGAATCACAGCTGAGTCTTCTGTTAAGCTGTCAAACGCAGGAGACGTTCTTTCCATGCTGTGATAAGATGAAATTATATTTAGGTAATTTACGGACGAAAAAACAAATACGATAACTTACTAGTGCATGCAGTAAAGTGGCTTTCATTCCCAGTGCGCCCTTTCATAGACGTTCTTTTGCCCCCTTTGCTGAGTAATCGCAATCCTGCCCCCTGTGCCTATTTCCGATGTTGAGCAGCTGTCTGCTATTTTCACGCTTTTGATTCATTAAAATGTCATCCTCCAGCTAAGACTGCATTATATTCGACGCTCGATATGTCGGGCTCTATTGTCGACGATTGTTTCATGAACAGTTAAGATAGTTCCTCTCTTATGCACCCAACTATTATTGCCTCTTCCTTTGTACACAAATACAAGTAGCAAGAATAGTTTAATTGCAACTAGTGTGACCCTTCGCGTGCCTGTATGCGTGCCTAGGACTCTTGGTAAAGGTAACAAGAAACGGAAATGGTGCACATAGAATGAGAGTTCAAGATGATGAATCAAACTATCGATGCCTCTCTCCCTCACATTCAGTTGAACGTAGAATCTGCCTCCACACCTGTGACGGATTCATACTTTTCACCCTCTTTATTGCTTTGGTGATGTAAGTGTGTTTCTAAGACTGAAGCCTTTAACGTTTTCATAACTGAGAAAACTGCCCCTGTTGGATCTTAGAGTCTCAGAGAATCTTGGTGCCCTTGACTCAATTGGGTGTTTTTCAGTCCTGGCGTGTCCTTGATTGCTTTAGCTGTTTTTCTGGGCTGCACATGGCCCTGTTTTTGTATATCCAGCACTTCCTGGGAGATGGAGTGACCTGTGGCCTTCTGCCCTGAAGGTGTTTTTTTTGCCAAGTCAGCGTTTTGTCCTAAAGGTAAAGGTAAAGGTGTGGTTTTTTTATAGCGACTTACACCCTTTGTCAGGGTCTCAAACCGCTTACACTTTACCCCCTGATCACTGGGCATCTTCATCAATCCTCACTGGTACCTCACAACAAACATAGTGACAGACATTTAAGACGCACACAGTCAGGTACCAGCACCAACTCCGCTCCCTGGGGAGTATTCCAACCCGATGCTGGCGCTTGGCCGCATACAAGGGTTAATCGCACAACGTTTTTGCCAATATTGCCCTCACAGGTACCCGGTTTTACTCCTGGGTGGGGAGAAACAATGCGAGTTAAGCATCTTGCTCAAGGATGCAACTCTGGAAACCGTGCAGCTTCGAACGCCGTACCCACTGGCCGCAAGCGACTGTAGGTCCAGCGCGCTAACCACTCGGCCACAGAGTCCTAGAAAGTGCGCATGCATAGAAATGATTCCATGTTTTTATAAAACCAATTGCCTGCCGCGAATTCGTTAGTTAGCAGGAGGAAAGGGTGTGGGACAGGCGCTCCCCCCCCCCCCCCAATAACGCTACACTCCATGCGTCTGACCCCCAGAGCACGTTAACGAATTGGTTGCTCCATCCCCTTTCACATCCCAATAGAAATTGGGAGTGTTTTATCAACGAGAGAAACAGCGGTTCTCTCACTGTGAAATCCAGTCACTGAAAGTTGCAGTGCTCCGGCGCTAAACGCCCAACCCTAGCGCCAGAGTTCACCTCCGGCCTGACGGTAATTGAAGCTGCCACAACAGGCCACTGGACACGGTCACAACTCTTGCTGTCCCAGCTGACCCCTGGGCCAGCCTCTCCTCACGCCTGCCTGGCTCCCTCCTGCCTCGCTCCCTCCCGCCTATCCAGGCTGGAACAAAGCTGTCCACCACAGCCGGGAAAACCTCACCCCAGGAATTTTCATCCGCCAAGCGTTTGTGTGTGTGTATACATGCCCTCGCAAAAGAAAAGCGAAGGAGCAATTAATGGCCTTTGTTCTCGGTCGAGAACGTGTGTTAAATGGACTGTGAGTCCATAGAAGAATTAGCCCATTTCATCATTTGAAACAATCAATTCGAATACCGGTACAGTGAGTATACTCTGACTATATCCCTGAACTTAACCTCAGACTGAACTATTGAACTCTATCCCTCTTCACAGAAACTTTGAACGGAACAGAAACTTCGGGTATCCCTTTCCTTTTATTTGTCTGAAAGCCTCCAAGGGGCGATTGCTTGATTATCTGTTTGCTCCTGATTATTAAATCTTTTCGTAAATTGTCACTTTTGTGTCCGTTTGAATTATTGCATGAGCATGCAAGTTAATTTCCTTTGTTGGCGTCACTCCTCAGACCCCTAGACACAAGCGCCTATTGCGCAGAGCCGGTGTTGTAAGAAACACGAGGAGGAGTTACGTCACAACACCACTTAATCTTTGCATGAAAAAAGAGGTCATGAACTTAGCTCTTTCAGTACGCTTTCACGCAGACTTCAACGTGGAGTTTTACCATCATTTGCGAGTGGGGTTTGACAGTGCTGAAACAGTTTTCATATTAACGAAGAGCAACTTTCCCCCCTCTCTTTCACCAGCCTTGCCGCTCGCATTTCTGCTCATCAGTTGTGCAAATGTACTGTGTGTTTCTTGCCCTCTCCACCATCCCTACAACCTCGTCCTCGTCTTTCACTTCTTTTACCGGAATGGCTCGATGTGAACCGGACCTCCTAAGTTCAGATCCACTCTGATCACAAGTGAGAGCTTTCTGTGGCACGAGTGAACCCTACCTTCCCCTGTCTTATCAGGCCTGGACACGGACGATCCTTCTGCGTTGCTTGGTTAGCCCCGCGTTCCGTTGTAGAGCAGTTGACCTCTGCTTAGCAGCAGACTTAAAACGCATTCCCCCTACAGCAGGTAGAGCAGTCTTGATTGATTGGTTTTTATGGCTTGAAAAAGCACACACTATCATTAAAAGTAGAGGTTTTTGGAGGCCCTCTTTGGATATATGAAGGCGTGATGTCGTGTTTCCAGTGCTAAACTATGACCTCCGAACACGAGTGCCAAAACGGTTCTTGTCGATAAGGCAGGTCTGCAGGTCAGCTTTATAAAACTGTCACGGAGAACACGAACCATGTCAAGGATAACATAAGCAAGACAGTAAGATCTCTCACCTGTCAGTCTGGGGTGCTCCATTATTAAGTGATCTCGTCGTCCTCCAAACGAGTCGTAACGTTTTCGTTGCCCCTTTTTATTTTCCCAAGACTCACATATAAATATCGTCTAAAATTTACTGTTTGACCTATGTGTACAGGGCAAGGAGGGATCTAAATTTAAGGCCATGAAGATAAAAGGAATAAATGAAAAAAATGAATGGAGCATTTAGCGATATAGGCTTTGCAGGTTGTGCAAGGCCATTGACAACAAAATCACCAGAGCTTGTAAGAGGTAGAGCAGGTCGAGTCTCGATATTGAAAGTTGTTTGCCTTTACCGAATAGGATAGGGATACGCGTTGGGTATATGGCACAGGAAGAGACTAAGGAAGATGTGCAGAAGAAGCATAAGGTTGAGGAGCAGCAGCAGAAGGATGAAGAGCAGCAGGAGGAGCAGAAGGAGCAGGAGAAGAATGAGGAGGAGGAGGAGGAGGAGGAGGAGGAGGAGGAGGAGGAGGAGGAGGAGGAGGAGCAGAAGGAGCAGAAGGAGCAGGAGAAGAAGGAGGAGGAGGAGGAGGAGGAGGAGGAGGAGGAGGAGGAGGAGGAGGAGGAGGAGGAGGAGGAGGAGGAGGAGGAAGAGGAGGAAGAGGAGGAAGAGGAGGAGGAGGAGGAGGAGGAGGAGAGGAGGACGACGACGAGGACGAGGACGAGGAGGAGGAGGAGGAGGACGAGGACGAGGACGACGACGAGGAGGAGGAGGAGGAGGAGGAGGAGGAGGAGGAGGAGGAGGACGAGGAGGAGGAGGAGGAGGACGAGGAGGAGGAGGACGAGGAGGAGGAGGAGGAGGAGGAGGAGGAGGAGGAGGACGACGACGAGGACGAGGACAAGGACGAGGACGAGGACGAGGAGGAGGAGGAGGACGACGACGACGACGAGGAGGAGGAGGAGGACGAGGAGGAGGAGGAGGACGACGACGACGACGAGGAAGAGGAGGAGGAGGAGGAGGAGGAGGAGGAGGAGGAGGAGGACGACGACGAGGACGAGGACGAGGACGAGGAC
>JAWQFJ010033141.1:0-11111 GCA_034096865.1 Theodoxus fluviatilis
CCTTCCTTCAGATGTAAGCACCTCTCTTTCCCCTGCTCACTGTCTCCCTCTCCCTTCCTTCAGATGTAAGCACCTCTCTTTCCCCTGCTCACTGTCTCCCTCTCAGATGTAAGCACCTCTCTTTCCCCTGCTCACTGTCTCCCTCTCCCTTCCTTCAGATGTAAGCACCTCTCTTTCCCCTGCTCACTGTCTCCCTCTCCCTTCCTTCAGATGTAAGCACCTCTCTTTCCCCTGCTCACTGTCTCCCTCTCCCTTCCTTCAGATGTAAGCACCTCTCTTTCCCCTGCTCACTGTCTCCCTCTCAGATGTAAGCACCTCTCTTTCCCCTGCTCACTGTCTCCCTCTCCCTTCCTTCAGATGTAAGCACCTCTCTTTCCCCTGCTCACTGTCTCCCTCTCCCTTCCTTCAGATGTAAGCACCTCTCTTTCCCCTGCTCACTGTCTCCCTCTCAGATGTAAGCACCTCTCTTTCCCCTGCTCACTGTCTCCCTCTCAGATGTAAGCACCTCTCTTTCCCCTGCTCACTGTCTCCCTCTCCCTTCCTTCAGATGTAAGCACCTCTCTTTCCCCTGCTCACTGTCTCCCTCTCAGATGTAAGCACCTCTCTTTCCCCTGCTCACTGTCTCCCTCCCCCTTCCTTCAGATGTAAGCACCTCTCTTTCCCCTGCTCACTGTCTCCCTCTCCCTTCCTTCAGATGTAAGCACCTCTCTTTCCCCTGCTCACTGTCTCCCTCTCCCCTCCTTCAGATGTAAGCACCTCTCTTTCCCCTGCTCACTGTCTCCCTCCCCCTTCCTTCAGATGTAAGCACCTCTCTTTCCCCTGCTCACTGTCTCCCTCTCCCTTCCTTCAGTTGTAAGCACCTCTCTTTCCCCTGCTCACTGTCTCCCTCTCCCTTCCTTCAGATGTAAGCACCTCTCTTTCCCCTGCTCACTGTCTCCCTCTCCCTTCCTTCAGATGTAAGCACCTCTCTTTCCCCTGCTCACTGTCTCCCTCCCCCTTCCTTCAGATGTAAGCACCTCTCTTTCCCCTGCTCACTGTCTCCCTCTCCCTTCCTTCAGATGTAAGCACCTCTCTTTCCCCTGCTCACTGTCTCCCTCTCCCTTCCTTCAGATGTAAGCACCTCTCTTTCCCCTGCTCACTGTCTCCCTCCCCCTTCCTTCAGATGTAAGCACCTCTCTTTCCCCTGCTCACTGTCTCCCTCCCCTTCCTTCAGATGTAAGCACCTCTCTTTCCCCTGCTCACTGTCTCCCTCCCCCTTCCTTCAGATGTAAGCACCTCTCTTTCCCCTGCTCACTGTCTCCCTCCCCCTTCCTTCAGATGTAAGCACCTCTCTTTCCCCTGCTCACTGTCTCCCTCCCCTTCCTTCAGATGTAAGCACCTCTCTTTCCCCTGCTCACTGTCTCCCTCTCCCTTCCTTCAGATGTAAGCACCTCTCTTTCCCCTGCTCACTGTCTCCCTCTCCCTTCCTTCAGATGTAAGCACCTCTCTTTCCCCTGCTCACTGTCTCCCTCTCCCTTCCTTCAGATGTAAGCACCTCTCTTTCCCCTGCTCACTGTCTCCCTCCCCCTTCCTTCAGATGTAAGCACCTCTCTTTCCCCTGCTCACTGTCTCCCTCTCCCTTCCTTCAGATGTAAGCACCTCTCTTTCCCCTGCTCACTGTCTCCCTCCCCCTTCCTTCAGATGTAAGCACCTCTCTTTCCCCTGCTCACTGTCTCCCTCTCCCTTCCTTCAGATGTAAGCACCTCTCTTTCCCCTGCTCACTGTCTCCCTCCCTACTACAGATGTAAGCACCTCTCTTTCCCCTTCTCACTGTCTCCCTCCCCTTCCTTCAGATGTAAGCACCTCTCTTTCCCCTGCTCACTGTCTCCCTCTCCCTTCCTTCAGATGTAAGCACCTCTCTTTCCCCTGCTCACTGTCTCCCTCCCTCCTTCAGATGTAAGCACCTCTCTTTCCCCTGCTCACTGTCTCCCTCCCCCTTCCTTCAGATGTAAGCACCTCTCTTTCCCCTGCTCACTGTCTCCCTCCCCCTTCCTTCAGATGTAAGCACCTCTCTTTCCCCTGCTCACTGTCTCCCTCCCCCTTCCTTCAGATGTAAGCACCTCTCTTTCCCCTGCTCACTGTCTCCCTCCCCCTTCCTTCAGATGTAAGCACCTCTCTTTCCCCTGCTCACTGTCTCCCTCTCCCTTCCTTCAGATGTAAGCACCTCTCTTTCCCCTGCTCACTGTCTCCCTCCCCCTTCCTTCAGATGTAAGCACCTCTCTTTCCCCTGCTCACTGTCTCCCTCTCCCTTCCTTCAGATGTAAGCACCTCTCTTTCCCCTGCTCACTGTCTCCCTCTCCCTTCCTTCAGATGTAAGCACCTCTCTTTCCCCTGCTCACTGTCTCCCTCCCCCTTCCTTCAGATGTAAGCACCTCTCTTTCCCCTGCTCACTGTCTCCCTCCCCTTCCTTCAGATGTAAGCACCTCTCTTTCCCCTGCTCACTGTCTCCCTCCCCTTCCTTCAGATGTAAGCACCTCTCTTTCCCCTGCTCACTGTCTCCCTCCCCTTCCTTCAGATGTAAGCACCTCTCTTTCCCCTGCTCACTGTCTCCCTCCCCTTCCTTCAGATGTAAGCACCTCTCTTTCCCCTGCTCACTGTCTCCCTCCCCTTCCTTCAGATGTAAGCACCTCTCTTTCCCCTGCTCACTGTCTCCCTCTCCCTTCCTTCAGATGTAAGCACCTCTCTTTCCCCTGCTCACTGTCTCCCTCCCCCTTCCTTCAGATGTAAGCACCTCTCTTTCCCCTGCTCACTGTCTCCCTCCCCTTCCTTCAGATGTAAGCACCTCTCTTTCCCCTGCTCACTGTCTCCCTCCCCCTTCCTTCAGATGTAAGCACCTCTCTTTCCCCTGCTCACTGTCTCCCTCCCCCTTCCTTCAGATGTAAGCACCTCTCTTTCCCCTGCTCACTGTCTCCCTCCCCCTTCCTTCAGATGTAAGCACCTCTCTTTCCCCTGCTCACTGTCTCCCTCCCCCTTCCTTCAGACGTAAGCACCTCTCTTTCCCCTGCTCACTGTCTCCCTCTCCCTTCCTTCAGATGTAAGCACCTCTCTTTCCCCTGCTCACTGTCTCCCTCCCCCTCCTTCAGATGTAAGCACCTCTCTTTCCCCTGCTCACTGTCTCCCTCCCCCTTCCTTCAGATGTAAGCACCTCTCTTTCCCCTGCTCACTGTCTCCCTCCCCTTCCTTCAGATGTAAGCACCTCTCTTTCCCCTGCTCACTGTCTCCCTCTCCCTTCCTTCAGATGTAAGCACCTCTCTTTCCCCTGCTCACTGTCTCCCTCCCCCTTCCTTCAGATGTAAGCACCTCTCTTTCCCCTGCTCACTGTCTCCCTCTCCCTTCCTTCAGATGTAAGCACCTCTCTTTCCCCTGCTCACTGTCTCCCTCTCCCTTCCTTCAGATGTAAGCACCTCTCTTTCCCCTGCTCACTGTCTCCCTCCCCCTTCCTTCAGATGTAAGCACCTCTCTTTCCCCTGCTCACTGTCTCCCTCTCCCTTCCTTCAGATGTAAGCACCTCTCTTTCCCCTGCTCACTGTCTCCCTCCCCCTTCCTTCAGATGTAAGCACCTCTCTTTCCCCTGCTCACTGTCTCCCTCTCCCTTCCTTCAGATGTAAGCACCTCTCTTTCCCCTGCTCACTGTCTCCCTCTCAGATGTAAATATCTGCCTTTTTCTCTCCATGTCCTGAGTGCAGCTGTAATTGTCCCAAACTGACTTGTTTGTAAGTTAAAACAAAATCACAGAAAAATTACACAAACCGATTTTTGCCCTCCTACCAAATTGCTGCGATCAAACTTTTTATGGTTAAACAAAGAAGGTCTACTTTATACAATAAGATATAAAAAATGTATCATTAACACTCACAACTTTGTCTTGTGGCAGATGGCACTATCAACCCAAAAACACACTCCCAGCATGATGAGATTAAAATATTTAAAAACTCAATCAAGCTACAATTATCTTATTGGTCTTATTGTATGCTATATTCATTCAAAATATACAGTAAAAATTTCTACAAGCTATCTTCCCTGCCTTTTAAGCACTAAGGGAATCCACTATTTAAGTCTTTTTTCATCCATTTTTTCAGCTTAAGAGAAATTGTGAATCATGTTCATTCTAGCCTCCTCTGTTATAGAAAATTATTTGAAATAAAAGTCAGGCTGGCTGACCTACTGACCCCCTTTTTTGCCGTTACCGTAATCACAACTGATTTTTTTTCTTTTGGCCTAACATGTATTTTGAAAGTCTTTTCCTAACCTTTGCAGGAAAACGTCCTACGTTGTACAGCCAAGCTCCAGTGAAGAGAAGAGAGTTTTCCAAAGCCAGGTCAGTTTCAAAAGACTTTTTTTTCTCCAGATTAGAGCTGGTACTTCTGTTTTGTTTCATCCACACTTTGTCTTCTAGCCTTCCACCTATCATTCATCCTTCCATCTCAGTGAACCATCCAGCAGTCTGTGTGTCCATCCATCCATCTTCGTGTCTATCTTTCCTTTCTTCATCTATCTATCCATCCAACCTGCTATAATCCTTCCTTCTATCCATCCACCCCACTATCCATCATCCATCCATCCAACATTACCTCCTTTCTTCCATCCACCCATCTATTCATTCATCCATTTATCCATCCTTCCAGTTCCATCCACCCATTTATCCATTGTCCATCCATCCATCCATTGTCCATCCATCCATCCTTTCTATACATCCTTCCCTCCATCCACCACTTTACTCCCCCACATCCATCCATGCACTCATCCACACATGCATCCATCCATCTATCCATTTGTCCAGGCATCCATCCATCCATGCACTCATCCACACATCCATCCATCCATCCATCTATCCATTTGTCCTTGCATCCATCCAGGCATCCATCCACACATCCATCCATCCATCCATCCATCTATCCATTTGTCCTTGCATCCATCCAGGCATCCATCCACACATCCATCCATCCATCTATCCATTTGTCCTTGCATCCATCCAGGCATCCATCCACACATCCATCCATCCATCTATCCATTTGTCCTACATCCATCCATCCATGCATCCATCCACACATCCATCCATCCATCTATCCATTTGTCCTTGCATCCATCCATGCATCCATCCACACATCCATCCATCCATCTATCCATTTGTTCTTGCATCCATCCATCCATGCATCCATCCACACATCCATCCATCCATCTATCCATTTGTCCTTGCATCCATCCATGCATCCATCCACACATCCATCCATCCATCTATCCATTTGTTCTTGCATCCATCCAGGCATCCATCCACACATCCATCCATCCATCTATCCATTTGTTCTTGCATCCATCCATGCAGCCATCCACACATCCATCCATCCATCTATCCATTTGTTCTTGCATCCATCCATCCATGCATCCATCCACACATCCATCCATCCATCTATCCATTTGTCCTTGCATCCATCCATGCATCCATCCACACATCCATCCATCCATCTATCCATTTGTCCTTGCATCCATCCAGGCATCCATCCACACATCCATCCATCCATCTATCCATTTGTTCTTGCATCCATCCAGGCATCCATCCACACATCCATCCATCCATCTATCCATTTGTTCTTGCATCCATCCAGGCATCCATCCACACATCCATCCATCCATCTATCCATTTGTTCTTGCATCCATCCATGCACTCATCCACACATCCATCCATCCATCTATCCATTTGTCCTTGCATCCATCCATGCATCCATCCACACATCCATCCATCCATCTATCCATTTGTCCTACATCCATCCATCCATGCATCCATCCATGCTCTCATCCGCACATCCATCCATCCATCCTCATTGCCGCATTGTATAAATACTAATGTAGTAATGCTCTTGCATTTGATTTTATTGCCCTTATGTATGCACACACATCATGAAGAGTTGCAAATTAGTCTGGTACTTCTTCATGTTGTTGTTTGAGAATGATCTATGTCAGAATGGTATTGGTAAGACATTTGCTAATTTGTTTTGACTTGTAGAAGCCATCCTTGTAGGTACATCCCAACTGAAACTTGATTGACCATACGCCGTAGCTGTGTAGATTTCAAGGTGTAGTGTCATGGTAAATCGTTTTGTAGTAAGTCGCAGGGTGAAAAGAATTTCCCTGATTGTAAAGTGTATTTGCATGAGGTCAGTGGAGTCCAGATTATATTGGAGAAAGCTGCAGTACTTCATCTGTTTTATCATGATATCATCTTCATCGGGGTACGTCATTTTTAAGTATGTCATGGTGTTAAAAGATTATTGCTTGTTTGCAAGGTATCTTTGCATAAGATCACTGGAATGCAGATTGTATTGGGAAAACTGAAATGCTTCGTCCATTTGAGTTTCCATTTCCACAGTCATCGTGTCCCCCTGTGGGTTCGGGGTAAGAATTGACCCACCGCGTCTCCCTACGCGATTCGTTCCCCACGTGTGTCTCCCCCTGTGGGTTCGGGGTAAGAATTGACCCACCATGTCTCCCTACGCGATTCATAAGAGGCGAATAACTAGGGACACAAGACTTGATTTGCGTTTACTCCAAACTTTTCTAGCGATTTTCGTGCTTAATGGCCTTATATAGCCTACAAAGGCTGATAGGCCGTAAAACACCATCCATCCATCTCAATGGCCTTATATAGCCTACAAAGGCTGATAGGCCGTAAAACACCATCCATTCATCTCAATGGCCTTACATAGCCTACAAAGGCTGATAGGCCGTAAAACACCATCCATCCAATCCAATCCACAGTCATTGTGGGATTGGTTGACCTTTTGACATGGGGTCAAGTGATTGTTTAGCAGTGTATCGCTGAATCATTCAAACCAACTTGACTGTTTTGCAGTTTTGAAGGCAGCATTTAATCTCCCTTCTGAATTCCATTGTTGTCCAGTATTAGCCATGTTGACTGCAGGGGAAAACAACCCGTTCTATCCAGCAGTGATTCAGATGGGGGGGGGGGATATGAATTTGCTGTCTGTATAAAAAGAAGTCACTGGGGTGGTTTCTTTCTGTTCTGGACATATTCTGTTGCAAACGTCTTTCCAACACATGCTGTCATTCCCGTGATAAAAATAGCTGTCAGTCAACCCCCAGCTGCTCCTTACATTGCCTCCTTCAGACGCCTTTTGTTCTAAATTTAGCAGTCAAGAGACAACTTCCAATAGAACTGCCTGCTCAACCTCATTGGGTTGCTAAATTTAGTACAAGTTTGAGAAGAAAGAAAGGATAGCTAGTCCCACACTTTCATTGTGCAGCAAGGAGTGGTGTGGGAGAGGTGTCCAGGGGCTGTGCAGCAAGGAGTGGTATGGAAGAGGTCTCCAGGGGCTGTGCAGCAAGGAGTGGTGTGGGAGAGGTTTCCAGGGGCTGTGCAGCAAGGAGTGGTGTGGGAGAGGTTTCCAGGGGCTGTGCAGCAAGGAGTGGTGTGGGAGAGGTTTCCAGGGGCTGTGCAGCAAGGAGTGGTATGGGAGAGGTCTCCAGGGGCTGTGCAGCAAGGAGTGGTATGGGAGAGGTCTCCAGGGGCTGTGCAGCAAGGAGTGGTATGGGAGAGGTCTCCAGGGGCTGTGCAGCAAGGAGTGGTGTGGGAGAGGTCTCCAGGGGCTGTGCAGCAAGGAGTGGTGTGGGAGAGGTCTCCAGGGGCTGTGCAGCAAGGAGTGGTGTGGGAGAGGTCTCCAGGGGCTGTGCAGCAAGGAGTGGTGTGGGAGAGGTCTCCAGGGGCTGTGCAGCAAGGAGTGGTGTGGGAGAGGTCTCCAGGGGCTGTGCAGCAAGGAGTGGTATGGGAGAGGTCTCCAGGGGCTGTGCAGCAAGGAGTGGTATGGGAGAGGTTTCCAGGGGCTGTGCAGCAAGGAGTGGTATGGGAGAGGTCTCCAGGGGCTGTGCAGCAAGGAGTGGTATGGAAGAGGTCTCCAGGGGCTGTGCAGCAAGGAGTGGTGTGGGAGAGGTTTCCAGGGGCTGTGCAGCAAGGAGTGGTGTGGGAGAGGTCTCCAGGGGCTGTGCAGCAAGGAGTGGTATGGGAGAGGTCTCCAGGGGCTGTGCAGCAAGGAGTGGTATGGGAGAGGTCTCCAGGGGCTGTGCAGCAAGGAGTGGTGTGGGAGAGGTCTCCAGGGGCTGTGCAGCAAGGAGTGGTGTGGGAGAGGTCTCCAGGGGCTGTGCAGCAAGGAGTGGTGTGGGAGAGGTCTCCAGGGGCTGTGCAGCAAGGAGTGGTGTGGGAGAGGTCTCCAGGGGCTGTGCAGCAAGGAGTGGTGTGGGAGAGGTCTCCAGGGGCTGTGCAGCAAGGAGTGGTATGGGAGAGGTCTCCAGGGGCTGTGCAGCAAGGAGTGGTGTGGGAGAGGTCTCCAGGGGCTGTGCAGCAAGGAGTGGTATGGGAGAGGTCTCCAGGGGCTGTGCAGCAAGGAGTGGTGTGGGAGAGGTCTCCAGGGGCTGTGCAGCAAGGAGTGGTGTGGGAGAGGTCTCCAGGGGCTGTGCAGCAAGGAGTGGTGTGGGAGAGGTCTCCAGGGGCTGTGCAGCAAGGAGTGGTGTGGGAGAGGTCTCCAGGGGCTGTGCAGCAAGGAGTGGTGTGGGAGAGGTCTCCAGGGGCTGTGCAGCAAGGAGTGGTGTGGGAGAGGTCTCCAGGGGCTGTGCAGCAAGGAGTGGTGTGGGAGAGGTCTCCAGGGGCTGTGCAGCAAGGAGTGGTGTGGGAGAGGTCTCCAGGGGCTGTGCAGCAAGGAGTGGTGTGGGAGAGGTTTCCAGGGGCTGTGCAGCAAGGAGTGGTGTGGGAGAGGTCTCCAGGGGCTGTGCAGCAAGGAGTGGTATGGGAGAGGTCTCCAGGGGCTGTGCAGCAAGGAGTGGTGTGGGAGAGGTCTCCAGGGGCTGTGCAGCAAGGAGTGGTGTGGGAGAGGTCTCCAGGGGCTGTGCAGCAAGGAGTGGTGTGGGAGAGGTCTCCAGGGGCTGTGCAGCAAGGAGTGGTGTGGGAGAGGTCTCCAGGGGCTGTGCAGCAAGGAGTGGTGTGGGAGAGGTTTCCAGGGGCTGTGCAGCAAGGAGTGGTGTGGGAGAGGTCTCCAGGGGCTGTGCAGCAAGGAGTGGTGTGGGAGAGGTCTCCAGGGGCTGTGCAGCAAGGAGTGGTATGGGAGAGGTCTCCAGGGGCTGTGCAGCAAGGAGTGGTGTGGGAGAGGTCTCCAGGGGCTGTGCAGCAAGGAGTGGTGTGGGAGAGGTCTCCAGGGGCTGTGCAGCAAGGAGTGGTGTGGGAGAGGTCTCCAGGGGCTGTGCAGCAAGGAGTGGTGTGGGAGAGGTCTCCAGGGGCTGTGCAGCAAGGAGTGGTGTGGGAGAGGTCTCCAGGGGCTGTGCAGCAAGGAGTGGTGTGGGAGAGGTCTCCAGGGGCTGTGCAGCAAGGAGTGGTGTGGGAGAGGTCTCCAGGGGCTGTGCAGCAAGGAGTGGTGTGGGAGAGGTCTCCAGGGGCTGTGCAGCAAGGAGTGGTGTGGGAGAGGTCTCCAGGGGCTGTGCAGCAAGGAGTGGTATGGGAGAGGTCTCCAGGGGCTGTGCAGCAAGGAGTGGTGTGGGAGAGGTCTCCAGGGGCTGTGCAGCAAGGAGTGGTGTGGGAGAGGTCTCCAGGGGCTGTGCAGCAAGGAGTGGTGTGGGAGAGGTCTCCAGGGGCTGTGCAGCAAGGAGTGGTGTGGGAGAGGTCTCCAGGGGCTGTGCAGCAAGGAGTGGTGTGGGAGAGGTCTCCAGGGGCTGTGCAGCAAGGAGTGGTGTGGGAGAGGTCTCCAGGGGCTGTGCAGCAAGGAGTGGTATGGGAGAGGTCTCCAGGGGCTGTGCAGCAAGGAGTGGTGTGGGAGAGGTCTCCAGGGGCTGTGCAGCAAGGAGTGGTGTGGGAGAGGTCTCCAGGGGCTGTGCAGCAAGGAGTGGTGTGGGAGAGGTCTCCAGGGGCTGTGCAGCAAGGAGTGGTGTGGGAGAGGTCTCCAGGGGCTGTGCAGCAAGGAGTGGTGTGGGAGAGGTCTCCAGGGGCTGTGCAGCAAGGAGTGGTATGGGAGAGGTCTCCAGGGGCTGTGCAGCAAGGAGTGGTGTGGGAGAGGTCTCCAGGGGCTGTGCAGCAAGGAGTGGTGTGGGAGAGGTCTCCAGGGGCTGTGCAGCAAGGAGTGGTGTGGGAGAGGTCTCCAGGGGCTGTGCAGCAAGGAGTGGTGTGGGAGAGGTCTCCAGGGGCTGTGCAGCAAGGAGTGGTGTGGGAGAGGTCTCCAGGGGCTGTGCAGCAAGGAGTGGTGTGGGAGAGGTCTCCAGGGGCTGTGCAGCAAGGAGTGGTGTGGGAGAGGTCTCCAGGGGCTGTGCAGCAAGGAGTGGTGTGGGAGAGGTCTCCAGGGGCTGTGCAGCAAGGAGTGGTGTGGGAGAGGTCTCCAGGGGCTGTGCAGCAAGGAGTGGTGTGGGAGAGGTCTCCAGGGGCTGTGCAGCAAGGAGTGGTGTGGGAGAGGTCTCCAGGGGCTGTGCAGCAAGGAGTGGTGTGGGAGAGGTCTCCAGGGGCTGTGCAGCAAGGAGTGGTGTGGGAGAGGTCTCCAGGGGCTGTGCAGCAAGGAGTGGTGTGGGAGAGGTCTCCAGGGGCTGTGCAGCAAGGAGTGGTGTGGGAGAGGTCTCCAGGGGCTGTGCAGCAAGGAGTGGTGTGGGAGAGGTCTCCAGGGGCTGTGCAGCAAGGAGTGGTGTGGGAGAGGTCTCCAGGGGCTGTGCAGCAAGGAGTGGTGTGGGAGAGGTCTCCAGGGGCTGTGCAGCAAGGAGTGGTGTGGGAGAGGTCTCCAGGGGCTGTGCAGCAAGGAGTGGTGTGGGAGAGGTCTCCAGGGGCTGTGCAGCAAGGAGTGGTGTGGGAGAGGTCTCCAGGGGCTGTGCAGCAAGGAGTGGTGTGGGAGAGGTCTCCAGGGGCTGTGCAGCAAGGAGTGGTGTGGGAGAGGTCTCCAGGGGCTGTGCAGCAAGGAGTGGTGTGGGAGAGGTCTCCAGGGGCTGTGCAGCAAGGAGTGGTGTGGGAGAGGTCTCCAGGGGCTGTGCAGCAAGGAGTGGTGTGGGAGAGGTCTCCAGGGGCTGTGCAGCAAGGAGTGGTGTGGGAGAGGTCTCCAGGG
>JAWQFJ010033142.1:2500-32500 GCA_034096865.1 Theodoxus fluviatilis
GGAACCTGCCACTGTCCAGTCAGCGTGCCTCATCCTCAGCATCTCTGTGAGGGTGCTCCCTCGTAGAAGTCTGGGACTTGCTGCACTGTCAGTGCTGCGGATCTCTGGTCTGGACACGCCTGCAGCAACATTGGGTCGTATATGTGTGTCAAGAAGTCGGGCTCCTTCTTCTGTCTGAGCAACCAACTGAGGCCTAGTGCCGTGTGTGAGATTGGACATGTACCCTATGTATGCATATTGACACTGCTGTCGTCGGAAGCCAGAATCCTTGCACATCTCTTCGGCGTGTACGTGTGACTGAATTCTGGCACCTTGCATCAAGTCTAAACTACAGGTCTTAGGTCTTTAGTCGCCTAAGTTTTGGACGCCTACTTTTGTCTGAATCCTGTTGCTGTCCGAAGAAAAACAATCTCAGGCCATTAGCAGTGCATACCTTTAGGGCTTATGTGACATTTTGTTGTAGACTCTGGTGTTGTGCTTCTATCCGAAGTCCAAGTATTAGACCTGGAAATTGTACAACATTTGGAACTGTGTGTGCGTTGGACGGGTAGTTCTAGACAAATTGTTCCTCCTTCTGTACGGGGAACAGTTTCAGACCGGAGATCGGGTAGACCGCCGGGACTCGTCAGTGTATCAGTTTCGTTTTCTTCCTGGGCGTCTGCAGCCCGCTTCAATGTAAGCTGCAGACTTTGCCCTGAAGATTTGTACGGAACTTGGACCTACACGCACGAGTCGAGGACTCCTCTGAACGACTGAGCATTGATCGATTATTGACTCCTTCCCTGGCACAGATCGATGGCTTGGAGTCGCACTGAGGACAACCAGACGTGTAGATGTGACGAAGAGGGAGTTATGGACCTCAGCCTTGCACACAGATTTGCAGTTGCATACGACATTTGGACTTCTCTGTGTTCCGAGACACCTCCCAGACGTCTCATATTTTCTTGAGGCACTGGAGCAGCCCTCCCCTGTGAAGTCCTGTCGACGAAGTGTACACGTCCCCGTGTATTCGAGTCCCAGAGTTGATGCTTCCTGGGGTTAGACTGACGGACCTCAGCTCTGGTGCAGCACCGTGTGCAGTACTCTAACACGTCACAGGTCTGGAGCAGCACTGTGTGCAGTACTCTGACACGTCACAGGTCTGCAGCAGCACTGTGTGCAGTACTCTGACACGTCACAGGTCTGCAGCAGCACTGTGTGCAGTACTCTGACACGTCGCAAGTCTGGAGCAGCACTGTGTGCAGTACTCTGACACGTCACAGGTCTGGAGCAGCACTGTGTGCAGTACTCTGACACGTCACAGGTCTGGAGCAGCACTGTGTGCAGTACTCTGACACGTCACAGGTCTGGAGCAGCACTGTGTGCAGTACTCTGACACGTCACAGGTCTGGAGCAGCACTGTGTGCAGTACTCTGACACGTCACAGGTCTGGAGCAGCACTGCGTGCAGTACTCTGACACGTCACAGGTCTGGAGCAGCACTGTGTGCAGTACTCTGACACGTCACAGGTCTGGAGCAGCACTGTGTGCAGTACTCTGACACGTCACATGTCTGGAGCAGCACTGTGTGCAGTACTCTGACACGTCACAACTCTGGAGCAGCACTGTGTGCAGTACTCTGACACGTCACAGCTCTGGAGCAGCACTGCGTGCAGTACTCTGACACGTCACAGGTCTGGCCTTGGAGAAGTCGCTCCAGTCCGTGCCGAGGATCTACGCTTTGGGACTCACTGGTTACAACTCAAAGGTTCCCCGAGTTCGCACAGTTTAGAGCGGCGCTTTGTTCAAGATTACATAATTTCACTCTGGCGCTGAACTTGCAAGCGAGGCTGTACGTTTGAAGCCGAGGCGTCTTCTATGCATCGCCACCGCTGTCGTTGTACGTCTTAGTGTAAAACTTGCACACATGAACTTAACGGCCAAATTTGTCAGAGTTCCTCCTTGACAAACTATTGCGTTGCACATTTTATTCTGCAAATCGTATGTAAGGAAGTGATGTTCGGATCAGATGTTACATATCTCAGTCCGTCACTTGTGTGCAGAAGTTGAGCAGCTGCCTTGAGGTTCTTCCCGGACTGCCAGGAGTCAAATTCTAGATTATATTTCCAAGACTGAGTGCAATAACTGCATCAATCTGGACATCCGCTCTCACAGTGACCCGAATTTGCGTTAGAGGCGGATAAAGGATTTTGGCGTCTTTCCTGTTTGAGCTCTTCCAGACCTCCTCACCGTGAGTGTCCCAGACATTCTCGTGCTGTGTTGTGCACTTTTTCACGTCATAGTTTATGATTTCTAGACCTTCTGCAATCTGTGTCCCAGATCTCAGGTCAAGAAGTTTGTACCAGATGTCCCCGTCTGCCAGAGGTCATTTTGGAAGATCCTGAAAAACCTTGTGCGTGTCTGGTACGGTTCTTTTCTTCTCTCAGGAAGCAAAGATTTCGATGCCGCGATCAGGTCCGTGATGACATCTTCAATCTGACTAGGCCATCTGTTTGCACCAGTCTGGTGAAAGCGAACAAGGACTCGCAGATAAAAGAGAGGACAAAGCACTAAGCAATCTGCGAGGCGCTAGTATCTCAGTCAGCACTTGTAGGGATTGTCTTGTAGATCTCAGCGGTAACATTGCGCAGATGACAAACTGAATGCACATCGCTGAAGATAAACATTTCAAAGGATGTTAATTTAGTGTGAAACAGAAGAGGGGAAAACCGGGACGTCATTCAATAAGATTAAGTCAAGACTGGGGAGAACCTTGGTATAGTGCACTGCACGCTACACAGGCACTGAAATCTTGTCACTTCTGTGAATGCCTCAAGATTTCAGCGCAGCAACTGTGGAGCAGCTGTATTTCAAAGAGGAACGCCGCCGCACGAGGGCGAGATATCAGAAGGCTTTTTTGTGCGACTGAATGTATTTCCCTATTGAAATACAGCCTGAGAAGATACGGCACGTGTAACTGGCTGGTGCTGTACAAGGGCGGAACATTTTTCATTCTTCAAGTACTCTTTCTTCTTCCTCTGCATGGATTAGAGAGTCAACATTGTGACGAGAGATCGAAAAGACAAAGCAGGTTAAACTTAATCTCACAACCAGAGACGACGAAACTTAGTTTTCTTGGATGTTATTATCTTTCTCAGCCAAAAAGCTACATCTTTCGCCACGTGAAAAAAAGCTCGTTCAAAGAAAACTTAACTAACTTTTTTCACGTCAACGTAAGCCTTTTTCCTTTCATGCTCGATAATCAGGACTCTGTCAAAACATGACGCATTTAAACAAAAATTTCGTATTTCTTCGTAATTAATCATAATCCAGTTTCTTTAATTAAAAAAGTCTTAAGCTTGTCCAAAAGTTTAGAGATCTATGCGGAAAACTCGGCAGTTCTGCCTTTGAGACGGAAGACTTTGCCTTGCTGACGGTTTAGCCACGCACTTCCTCCACAGAGCATTGGGATTGGGTGTGGTCCTCTACCAGAAAGTTCCACCTTGGCTCCTGCGTCGGGGAGCAGCAGGGAGCAGAAGGTGGGGCGTGGTGTTTGCTTTTTTCCTCGTCTTCCCTTCCAAGGAACCGCGCAGTCCTGGACAGCTGTGGAAGCAGACGCCCAAAGAACGGCGGAATCTCGCTGTGACCATAATATTGCTGCACAAGGTCTGAGGCAAAAGTATTTTGCTGGCCTTTTAATGCGTGACTGTCTGGAAGGCTGTACTGGAACGCTCGCTGCGGTGGCTGTAGTGCACGCTGTCTACGACCTTCGCAGTACTAGTCAACACGGATTGAAGCTCGCTCTTTCATTGTGATCATAACGACTGGACCTAGCGGCAGTGTTTGCTTATTTTGACAGTTTCAATTGAAAGTTAGACTCCACTCGGTATATTTTACTTGCTCCACAACTACAGTTGTTGATGGTGAAGTTGGCACCCCACCCCTACCAGCAACATAGAACTAGTGCCTCCTTGCCGTGACAACCATATCGCCGTTCCGCTGTGTGTGTCGGTGTGAACAGCAAGGCCTTGTTGCAAGCAGAGGCAATGTTCTCTTGCACAGCGCGCGTCTTTGTTGAAGACAAAGGTCCGAAGCACTCAGAATTGGTTGTCCTCTGAAGACAGGGCACCTTCGCAGATTCGCCGTCGGATCCTGTAAACACCGGTGCCTCGGATTTCACACCAACAATACCACGCGCATCAGCGCCTGGAGATAGAATTTTAACAAAAACACATCACGGCCTCTCTCCCTGGAGGAAGCTTTGGCAGTTCCCATGATCTGTCAGACGAGAGGTCAGACACAGGAGTCTCTCAAACACAGCGCGACTCTGTGTGTGTCTGCTTAGGGAAGGCTGCACTCCGCGAACTGTATGAACCCTCCTCTCGAACTACAAGATCTGCATTGTCTACATCTTGGTCCCTCAACAGGATTCCCGCTCTCCAAACAGCGTGAGGTGGGGAGTCTGCCAGAGGATCTATGGCAGCCGTATCTGTTCCAGCATCTCTACCGCAGTTCAACCTTTCATCCAGCCTTGGTCCAACTGGAACCTGAATGACTGAGTGTGAATGGGCTGTTGCAGTCCCAGAAACTCCGGCCCCTGTCGTCTTATAAACTCCTGCAAGGCGCAGAGAAGGAGATGACCTTCTAACTGTTGGCATCGCTAGGAAGACGTGTTTGCAGATAACGACTGGATAGCGATCGTTGGCTGGTAGTTGCGGCCCGATTTTCACCGTGTGTTGTGAGTCTGTAGAGAAAAGTTGCACTGGTGATTGGAGTCATACGAGCCAGAGGTGCATTTTGGACGCTAATGTTTGTTACTCAAAGCAGCACTTAAACTGCAAGCGAGACGCACCGACTCAAATCTTTGCTTTCTCTCGCACAGGCAACTGATAGCGGAATCCCCACGAGGAAAAACAGAATCCCTCACCACACATGGTCATGGCACATTGTGAGATAAAGCGACTGGGAGCTAGGCGCATAGACTGGTGCTATCGCCTTCTCATAACGCTGGTTAAGGCTCAGTTGAAGCTTTGCAAGCACGTGCGACTCTGATCGGGATAAAGCGTTAGTGGTAGGGTCTGCAACGAACCTCTTCCCAGAGTTCCATTTTGCTGATGTTGCACTTTGTTGCTGGAACTAGGCGTTCAATGGATAATTGACCACGACTTCCGTGCCTTTGACAAGTGATGCGCGAAAGCGACCTGTCCAAAGAAGAGGATAATATTTCTCGTGCTTCGAGGCGTCGCACCTCGCACGAACTCCAGCGGGGTCATCCATTTTGGCGCCATCTTGGTCCTCCTGACGTCCGCTTGACGGTGCCTGGATGGACGTCAGGCTCCACATTTGAAGTGGAGGTGCTGGCTTGATGAATTGCCGGGAGTGAGTCGTGGTGATGGAGCATAAACGTCAACCAGAAGTATTTCTCTACACCTGAACGCCACCAAAGTGCCGAAAATGGTTGCCGGGACAGTTTTCAATTATCACAACACCGTGCAGCAGTCGGTGTTTTTTCTCTCCTGAAAATAGGACACCTGATGCATGCTCAGACTTAGGCTTGGATTTTGTTTTTGACCTTGAGTTGGTGCAAGGTTTAAAACGTATATGTGATATCTATCAACGACCAGTAGGTTTTCCTAGTTCTTGGCAGGAGAGGACCTGCGCTCGATACGCCAAAGAGCTTTGGTGTCTTGCAACTCCCAGGATTTGTGTAGGAAGTGCTTATCACGGATGCATATCAGTAACAAGCTACCGTGTTGACAAGGAGTGCAAACCGCGCCTGTGAACGTTTTTGCCCCAACGGCTCTAAGCGGACGGCACTCTGTGAGGCTCCTGGTTTCTCTGGAAAGACAAGCATGAAATAGTACGGACTACTTCAGCAGCAAGTTGTTTCTTGGAAAAACAGGGGATTACTCTGTGCGCGCACACGCGTTGTAAAGAGGAAGACTGCACAGTGCATTGCCTGGCTGCTTACTTGTCCGTAAGGCAGGCATCACTCGTCTGTTCAGAACGATCTCGAGAAAAGTATGCAGTGACGTCGCTCTTCTCGAGTACCAGAAAGGATGCCCTGTAGGCTGAGCAATTTTCTGGTCAGGGTGAATCCTCTGGGTAATGCACAACACGGTTATACACGATCATCTCTGGGCTGTTTTCCCGAGCATATTCCCTACATGCTCGCCGCACTGGAGGCCCAACCGCTGCGAAAACATAGAACACGGCGTGGCAAGGCCACAGGGGATGTTACTTTCCATTTGCCAAACGCACGCTATCACTGAGCTTTTTATTTGGCGTGACGGACAGAAAGCACAGGACGCTTCAAAGGCAGCGTAGGGAAAACTGATTACCACGAAGACCTGCACAAAACAGTGCTCCCGCTTGTATGGAAGCAGAGGCAACGAGGCGGAAGAGTTAGGACTGACAGGTTAGAAATAACAACTCTCGGTCTCCATCTCTACACCATGTCGGCACTGAGAGCAAGCGGCGGTGACTTCGGGTGGTGATACGGTTCCTGCTGGTGGAGAGGAGGAATCCATCCACAGCACAGACCGAACAGTCACGTGACAGGACATGTGGGGTAAGTGGCATGGACGGTTTTGCCCGTCCCGGGCATGCACGTCTGTCACATGATAATGCACCCAGTGTTATTGTCCGTCAATTAACATTCTGTGGTGATATGATCTCTCAGAATGGACACTTTCTGTCGGTACCCACATGCTCTGACTGATGCACAGCTGTTCTGTCTGTCTGCCGTGGTAGAACATTCTTATGATAGCATGAATGTTGCTTACTTTTTATAATAAGCCTATGGGGGTGGGTGGGGGGGGGGGGGGGGGGGGGACGTCCATATTGCGCCCTGCATGCCGCTTTGTCCAGGCATGAGCCTTTGACACTCATGAAGTCTTGGCATGAATATATATCCGCGTCCTTGTGTGATGTCGACACAGAGCGTCAGAGGATATGATAAGGAAATCTGTGGGTATGAGCATTTAGTTGATCGTGCAATATTCGTGGTCTGTTGTGCGTCGCCTCTCTGTGTCGTCCGTTAAGTTTGCTTGTCTGGTGTTCTGTCCGTCTGCCTGCATGCATGCATCTGTGTGTGTGTGTGTTGTGTGTGTGTGGGCTGTGTGTGCCGTGTCGTTGCTGTCTCTCTGTCTGACTCTCTGATACTCCATCTGACCATCTTTCCATATGTCAGTCTGTCCGTCCGTCCGACCGTCCGGTTGTATGTTCGTCCGTCCATCCATCCGCCTGCACTGCTCCACCGTTGGCTTCTGTGCCCGCCACCTTTGCCCTCTCTGTGGGCATGACCGTTCTGGCCTTTGCCATGGATGGTGTAGCGGCATGCCTAGGACCAGTGTTGCACGCCCAGTATTCTCGTTGTCATGACGACGAGTTTTGTCAGACTGCCTCTGGGGGAACTCTTCTGACCTTGCATGTGTGTAGTGTGTCCATGGCGTGTAGTGTGTCCATGGCGTGTAGTGTGTCCATGGCGTGTAGTGTGTCCATGGCGTGTAGTGTGTCCATGGCGTGTTGTGTGTCCATGGCGTGTTGTGTGTCCATGGCGTGTAGTGTGTCCATGGCGTGTAGTGTGTCCATGGTGTGTAGTGTGTCCATGGCGTGTAGTGTGTCCATGGCGTGTTGTGTGTCCATGGCGTGTTGTGTGTCCATGGCGTGTTGTGTGTCTATGGCGTGTAGTGTGTCCATGGCGTGTAGTGTGTCCATGGCGTGTTGTGTGTCCATGGCGTGTAGTGTGTCCATGGCGTGTAGTGTGTCCATGGCGTGTAGTGTGTCCATGGCGTGTAGTGTGTCCATGGCATGTAGTGTGTCCATGGCGTGTAGTGTGTCCATGGCGTGTTGTGTGCGTAGTTCTTCTGCAGCCCCAGTCAGTTGTCTCTAGGTGTGTGCTGCTTCCGTGATGCCATTGCACGTGTGAGAGTAGGATTGATTTCTCGCGTAGTCTGTGTTGACCACTTGACTATACCGATGCAGTTTGCTAACAATCAAGTGTCATGCGCATGCGCAAGCCACCAAAATGGAGTTTGTTCGAAGTGCATTATTCGATACAGTGGTTTCTATCACTTGCTGAAGTAATCTCGCTACATCGCGCGTGATGAACGTCTGAGACGCCGTACTCAGGCCAAGTGCCAATGTCCGTCATTTGTCAGGGTGTTGTTTAATTTTTGCTTCATAATCTGTCCAGATGCATGTACATATCGGGTCTTGCATGATTCAAGTCATTATGATGTGATATGCATGTAGAAATGTCAAGATTTTCTGTCGGATGTCGCTCTCCCTGGCGACACGTGCTCTCTCTCTCTCTCTCTCTCTCTCTCTCTATCTCTCTCGCTCTCTCCGTCTCTCACTTTCTCCGTATCTCTCTCTGTCTATCTGTCTCTCTCTTTCTGTCTGTCTCTCTCTCTCTCTCTGTCTCTGTCTGTCTCTCTCTGTCTCTCTCTTTCTGTCTCTCTCTCTGTGTCTCTGTCTCTCTCTGTTTCTCTCTGTCTCTCTCTTTCTGTCTCTCTCTCGTCTCTGTGTCTTTGTCTCTCTCTGTTTCTCTCTGTCTATCTCTTTCTGTCTCTCTCTGTCTCTCTGTCTGTCTGTCTGTCTGTCTCTCTCTCTCTCTCTCTCTATCTCTCTCCCTCCATCCTTTATCACAATGTTACGTAATACATGTATCATTGAATGCTACGAAATATTCAAGTTTGTGTTTGCGATGAGCCGATAGGTTTCGCATAAAGTTCAATTCAGTTCTCTCTTTCTCCTGTCAACTCTTCTCCTCTTCCACGAGACAGACGTCCAGTCATTCTGTGGCGGGACTCCCAAGTCCAGTCAAGGAGCAGTAACGTAATGGCTGGATGCACGTCAGTACTGACAGCCATGAAACTGTCGAGATTTCCGGACTCCCGAAGTGGACAGCCGCTATCTTTCCCTCACTTCCTTATTTTTCTTCTGCTTTATTGTTTCTCCTCGCGTCTTCCACTTCGGTCTGAAGGTCAAGAGCTTGACCTCTTTTCCAAAAGACCAACTGCCTGTCCACCCAAGGTAATGGCCATGAATTTTAACAGCGTTTGGAAGAGAGTGTTGTTTTGGCTCTACGTGTAACAGGAAAGTTTTTTTAAATTGGTCTCGGCGATCGTGAGTAACGCTGCTTTTGAAAATACTTGCACAGTATGAATCTTTCCTGGAAAATTAGTCTGAAGGTTTGCACCGGTTTCAACCCACCAGACAAATTTACTGTGTAGAGCGTTGGCGCGATGCCATTCTTCTGAAGTAGATGGAGGTCTGGGAGTGAAAATGTTCAGTCTTTACAATATATCTTCATAGGTAATTTTCTTGCCCTGTCTTGGCCTGAAGAAGGAGTATCCTCTCCGAAAGCTCGCCGACGCTCGAAACGGCCTCTTCAGGGCCCCCATCTCTCGAGAAAGAATATATATGGTCAGACTCCGATAACTGTTTTTCCTTTTTCTTTTTCCTTACCTCAGCCTACGACAGTCTGACACCGGCTCTTTACCTCTTCACTTGTCAAATGACAGATCACGAGAGTTGATGTATTTCAGTAACGGCCATGTGGTATACACAGGTGTCTTAGAGGTTCGTGTTGTTTTCAGAGATTAAAAATTTGATCATTCATTCATTCATCCGTTCGTTCGTTCGTTCGTTCATTCATTCATTCATTCATTCATTTATTCATTCATTCATTCATTCATTCATTCATTCATTCATTTATTCTACGTGAAGCATGCCACATATGTGTTATGCAATATTGCTTTAAAACGACCAAAGTCGACCAGCCTTCAGTAACTTTTACAGAACAGAAAGCGCCTTTCTCCGATTGCCGCTATGGGCTGGGGGTCAGAACAGATTCATGGCGTCTTCTCACGTCTCCCCACGCCTCCCCACGCCTCCCCACATCTTCCCACGCCATTCGTAAGAGGCGAGTGTCTGGAGAAATGGGGACGTGACTTGCTCCTATCTAGTCAGGCCTGGGGATCTTCGTGGTCGATGGCTTTGCATAGTCTACAATGGATAATACGCCATAAATTCCTTTCTGTCAGTCAGTCAGTCAGTCAGTCAGTCAGTCAGTCAGTCAGTCAGTCAGTCAGTCAGTCACTTCCATTGCTCACTCGTCATGACAGGTGATCCATACTTTGAAGGAGAGCAGGGGAAAAGAAAAAAGAAAGATGGACGGGAAGAGCAAACAAGTGTGGTGGTGGTGACATCGAATAAGCATCAAGTCGCGATAATTGCACGCACTCCGCGTACAGATGGCCGCTTTCTTCATAGGCAGGTGCAGCTGTTGGAAAGCGTTGCCTTCAACGCAGGAAATGTAAGGAACAACACAAGTGCGTTGATAGACGACACTTTTTTTCAAAATAGTAGTTTGGTTTACTGAGTATCTTTTCCGTCGAAATCAGGAGAGAAAAAGACCCTGACACTTTATCCCCTATAAAACCGGCAGAGTAGATCTCTGAGGGCGAACTTCTGTAGTTGGGGCAATAATGGTTCCCAGTGAAGCAACCCCGAAAACCATCCCTCACCCCCCCACCCCCAGCACGACCCCTCCAGTCCCCTCCCCCCTTCTCCTCTCCCTCTCCCCTCTCCCTCCCTCCTCCGCTCCCCTCTCCCCACCCACCCACCCCCCTTCTCTTCCCATTACTTATTCCCCGATCACTTGCGCCGCGATGCAGGTGGAGGGACAGATGGGAGAGATGAATGGGAAAGGAAGGAAGCTAAAGGTAAACAGACTCGTCTGTCTTCAGGACCTCCCCCACCCCTTCTCCCTCCTGATCGCCGCCATACTCCTCCTCCCATTCCACACTACAGGGCCTTAAAGGGCAAAGGCCATGTGGTGCCAGAAGAGGGCACGAGAGGTAAACAGGAATGAAGGGAAGGATCAGACCAACAGGCAGACAGACAGACAGACAGACAGACAGTCACACAGACAGACAAAAACACACAGACAGACAGACAGACAGACAGACAGTCATACAGACAGACAGGCAGGCAGGCAGGCAGGCAGGCAGACAGACAGACAGACAAACAGACACACTGACAGACAGACTCACAGACAGACACACAGACAGTCACACAGACAGACTCACAGACAGACACACACACACACACACACACACACACTCACAAACTTATAAACACACACACACACACGCACACACGCACACACACACACACACACACACACTCACTCACACTTGTACAGACTGAGGTGCCGGGGTCGGTCGAAATACTGTTTGAAAAATAAAGAACCGTGGACAGCAACCGACAAAGTATTCTTTCGTGAGTACAGATGGCCCTGAAAAGGGCCGTTCGTAAGCGGACGTAGACCAAGGGGGGTAGAGCCTCCCGCCCAGGGATGTAGACCGCCGAGTCACAAGGACGTGGCGGCTCTGTCTCTGTGGCACTGGCAGGGCTCCGTCCCTGCTGGCAGGTATACGTCGTGAAGTACTCTCTTGGCAAGCTTTCGGAAATCTTCCTTCATCAGGCCAAGTGTGTGAGAGGCTGGCGGGGACGGCTTAAAAAGGGGATGGTACGCCGGTGTTAACACCAAGACCTCTACCAGTGGCGGCGCACTTTAGTTTGCCGGGCCACTCAGCAGGAGATATGATGGTTAGCGTGCTAGCGGGTGGATTGCACGACACTCGACGACGCAGGGTTGCTGAACAGAAGTTCATCAGACTGTTCAGCATGCACCACGCCGGACTCAACCGAGATCTCGGGTTCATGGCGCACTACAAGTGAACTTCTCACGACTTGCACGTGCGTCGCATGAGGTCTCTGGGTCTTTGTGACTCGGCGGTCTACATCCCTGGGCGGTTTTGCTTTCTTCTTGTGTGCAAAAAAGATTTTCTTTTAGGGGTGGGGGTGGGGGTGGGGGGGAGGGGGGGGAGAGGGGGGATGCGACCACGGAGTGAATACGAAGAGGGATGGAGCGACCACAAACACCGCTACAAAAATACAAGTGTGTGTTCACCTGGAAAAAAAGAAAACAGAAAAAAATGACCGGAGTCTGACCAATTGTATTCTCTCGTGAGAGAAGTGGGCCCTGAAGAGGGCCGTTACTAGAGCAGTCGTAGGCTTCTAGAGCAGTCGTAGGCGAGCTTTCGGAGGGGATCCTCCTTCTTCAGGCCAAGTGGTACAGGACTGGCAGGCGTAGGGTTTAAATAGGGGACTGGCGGAGGCTCGTGCAACGCAAGTCCCCCGAGAAAAGCAGGAGTGGACATGCGCTCACCCCCGTAGAAGGACCGTCCACACCGCAGAGAACAGGGGGAACCCGTGCCACAGAGCAGGGCGGGCTCAACGGTAGTGAGCCATGAAGCCCGTGTCTCTGTTGAGCCCGGTGTGCTGCGTGCCAAACCTGATGATGAGTCTCTGCTCCATAACCCGACGTTGGTGGAGGTCGTGCAACCCGCCCCTCAGCACGCTCACGAGCATGTCAGCGGGTGAGTGGTCGGACAGGTTGAAGTGTTCGCTGACTGGGAGGGGCGACAGGTTTCTGATGGTGGCGCGGTGCCCGTTCATCCGTTGGTCCGTGCTTCTCCACCTGCACGTTTTTCATCGAAAGGGTCAGATAAGTACATTTAGTTAATTACCTCGGCTCGGGCAGACATCTTTCTTTTCATTGTTTTCTTTTTACTTGTCTCGCTTCAAATTGCTGAACTGAATTGATTGTTTTCTACTTGCATTCTATGCATTTATTGTAGCGTTTGTCGCTCAGTCACCATTCACTGGTAAATGCATTCATGAAAATTAAACTACTTCCTTTGAATTGATACCGTTTTTGCCATTACTTCATTTAGACAATTACCATCTAGCGTGTGAATGGAGGAATGAAGGTGCGTGCTTTGGTTCTTCCCCTAGACATTTAAACGAGTTAATTTGATCAAAGAACAAGTACTTGCATTCTATGCATTTATTGTAGCGTTTGTCGCTCAGTCACCATTCACTGGTAAATGCATTCATGAAAATTAAACTACTTCCTTTGAATTGATACCGTTTTTGCCATTACTTCATTTAGACAATTACCATCTAGCGTGTGAATGGAGGAATGAAGGTGCGTGCTTTGGTTCTTCCCCTAGACATTTAAACGAGTTAATTTGATCAAAGAACAAGTACGTCACATTTGGTGCTAACGCGGTGAGCGTGGGGTTTAGGTCCGTGCTTCTCCACCTGCACGTTTTTCATCGAAAGGGTCAGATAAGTACATTTAGTTAATTACCTCGGCTCGGGCAGACATCTTTCTTTTCATTGTTTTCTTTTTACTTGTCTCGCTTCAAATTGCTGAACTGAATTGATTGTTTTCTACTTGCATTCTATGCATTTATTGTAGCGTTTGTCGCTCAGTCACCATTCACTGGTAAATGCATTCATGAAAATTAAACTACTTCCTTTGAATTGATACCGTTTTTGCCATTACTTCATTTAGACAATTACCATCTAGCGTGTGAATGGAGGAATGAAGGTGCGTGCTTTGGTTCTTCCCCTAGACATTTAAACGGATGAACGGGCACCGCGCCACCATCAGAAACCTGTCGCCCCTCCCAGTCAGCGAACACTTCAACCTGTCCGACCACTCACCCGCTGACATGCTCGTGAGCGTGCTGAGGGGCGGGTTGCACGACCTCCACCAACGTCGGGTTATGGAGCAGAGACTCATCATCAGGTTTGGCACGCAGCACACCGGGCTCAACAGAGACACGGGCTTCATGGCTCACTACCGTTGAGCCCGCCCTGCTCTGTGGCACGGGTTCCCCCTGTTCTCTGCGGTGTGGACGGTCCTTCTACGGGGGTGAGCGCATGTCCACTCCTGCTTTTCTCGGGGGACTTGCGTTGCACGAGCCTCCGCCAGTCCCCTATTTAAACCCTACGCCTGCCAGTCCTGTACCACTTGGCCTGAAGAAGGAGGATCCCCTCCGAAAGCTCGCCTACGACTGCTCTAGAAGCCTACGACTGCTCTAGTAACGGCCCTCTTCAGGGCCCACTTCTCTCACGAGAGAATACAATTGGTCAGACTCCGGTCATTTTTTTCTGTTTTCTTTTTTTCCAGGTGAACTTTGTATAGTCTGACACCGGCTCCTTACCTCTACAAGTGTGTGTGTGTGTGTGTGTGTGTGTGTGTGTGTGTGTGTGTGTGTGTGTGTGTGTGTGTGTGTACTTGTGTGAGTGCGTGTGCTTAATTGTGTGTGTGTGTGTGTGTGTGTGTGTGTGTGTGTGTGTGTTTGTGCTCTTGTGTGTTTGTGTGTTTGTGTGTGTGTGTGTGTGTGTGTGCTTGTGTGTTTGTGTGTGTGTGTGCTTGTGTGTGTGTGTGTGTGTGTGTGCTTGTGTGTTTGTGCTCTTGTGTGTTTGTGTGTGTGTGTGTGTGTGCTTGTGTGTTTGTGTGTGTGTGTGTGTGTGTGCTTGTGTGTTTGTGTGTGTGTGTGTGTGTGTGCGCTCGCTCGTGTGTGCGTGCGCGTGCCCGCTTGAGTGTGTGTATGTTTGTGTGTATGTGTTTGTGTGTGTATGTTTGTGTACGTGTGTGCGTGTGTGTGTATGTGTGTGTGTATGTTTGTGTACGTGTGTGCGTGTGTGTGTATGTGTGTGTGTGTGTGTTTGTGTGTATGTGTGTGTGTGAGTAGGTATGTTTGTGTGGGTATGTGTGTTGGGGATTGATTATTACCTTAGCAAACAAATCCTAGTAAAATGTATCCATGTAGTGAAGATCCGAAGTAAATATAATAAATATATATAAATGAATAAGACTTAAACATATTTCATTTGAAAAATCCCCACATACAATATGTAGATTTCTACAGTGGCGCTCGCCTGCTATAATGTAAAGGTAGAAATAAACCTAAAGGCAAAGGTGCAAAAAGAATGAATGGAGTGAGTAAAGAAGTGCTGTGGCCTATGAGGCTCTGTAGGCTATGTAACACCATTGACGACAGACTTGCTCGAGCCAATTAGAGTCAAGTCAAGTCTGGATTTTCCTGGCTGTTTGCCTCTTCCTCGTCCCCAAGGGAGACGCGGTGGGTCTGTTCTTACCCCAGCCCACAGTGAATGCGAAAATAAACGCCCTGAGTGTTGAACTTAAGTCCTCGGCCTTCATGTGTTGGAAATGAGCAAGACATTTCAGTAAAGGAATCCATACCTTGCAGATGCGCAAGAAAACAGAGTAGACACGTACTTAAGAGGTGTTGTTGCCTCCCTGCAGTTGAGAATGCGACATTCTGTGTCTGCTTGCTGATTAAACACAGATCTGGTGTCTCCATCTCCTTCGCTTCCCAACAACTGCAAAGTGACTTCGGCACAACGATCGCGTGACCCTTCAGTCTTCATTCCCAGCATGCACTGCCTTTTCCCGCCATTCTCTCTATCCTCACACATGATTCATGACCTCTTAATTGTGGATAAGGTCAGCGTCTGGTCACTGGTCATTCTAGTAAACTAGAGATTTCGCCTACCAGCAAAAGTATTTGTAGCACTTTTGACATCACGTGATGGAAGGTTTTCGGCCAATTTATGCAAACGGAGGTCACACGAGAGGCTTGTGGGATAGCCGATGTGCTCCCTGACATACGCCGTTAAAGTAGTTCTAAGACTATTTCGCACAAAACTCTTAACTTACTCTTGTTGAGACAACAAACAAGCGTTTATTCGATACAATAAAATGTTTTCGTTGAAATAGAAAACATTTTATTGTATCGAATAAACGCTTGTTTGTTGTCTCAACAAGAGTAAGTTAAGAGTTTTGTGCGAAATAGTCTTAGAACTACTTTAACGGCGTATGTCAGGGAGCACATCGGCTATCCCACAAGCCTCTCGTGTGACCTCCGTTTGCATAAATTGGCCGAAAACCTTCCATCACGTGATGTCAAAAGTGCTACAAATACTTTTGCTGGTAGGCGAAATCTCTAGTTTACTAGAATGACCAGTGACCAGACGCTGACCTTATCCACAATTAAGAGGTCATGAATCATGTGTGAGGATAGAGAGAATGGCGGGAAAAGGCAGTGCATGCTGGGAATGAAGACTGAAGGGTCACGCGATCGTTGTGCCGAAGTCACTTTGCAGTTGTTGGGAAGCGAAGGAGATGGAGACACCAGATCTGTGTTTAATCAGCAAGCAGACACAGAATGTCGCATTCTCAACTGCAGGGAGGCAACAACACCTCTTAAGTACGTGTCTACTCTGTTTTCTTGCGCATCTGCAAGGTATGGATTCCTTTACTGAAATGTCTTGCTCATTTCCAACACATGAAGGCCGAGGACTTAAGTTCAACACTCAGGGCGTTTATTTTCGCATTCACTGTGGGCTGGGGTAAGAACAGACCCACCGCGTCTCCCTTGGGGACGAGGAAGAGGCAAACAGCCAGGAAAATCCAGACTTGACTTGACTCTAATTGGCTCGAGCAAGTCTGTCGTCAATGGTGTTACATAGCCTACAGAGCCTCATAGGCCACAGCACTTCTTTACTCACTCCATTCATTCTTTTTGCACCTTTGCCTTTAGGTTTATTTCTACCTTTACATTATAGCAGGCGAGCGCCACTGTAGAAATCTACATATTGTATGTGGGGATTTTTCAAATGAAATATGTTTAAGTCTTATTCATTTATATATATTTATTATATTTACTTCGGATCTTCACTACATGGATACATTTTACTAGGATTTGTTTGCTAAGGTAATAATCAATCCCCAACACACATACCCACACAAACATACCTACTCACACACACACATACACACAAACACACACACACACACATACACACACACGCACACACGTACACAAACATACACACACACATACACACACACGCACACACGTACACAAACATACACACACAAACACATACACACAAACATACACACACTCAAGCGGGCACGCGCACGCACACACGAGCGAGCGCACACACACACACACACACACAAACACACAAGCACACACACACACACACACACAAACACACAAGCACACACACACACACACACACACAAACACACAAGAGCACAAACACACAAGCACACACACACACACACACACACAAGCACACACACACACAAACACACAAGCACACACACACACACACACACACACAAACACACAAACACACAAGAGCACAAACACACACACACACACACACACACACACACACACACACACAATTAAGCACACGCACTCACACAAGTACACACACACACACACACACACACACACACACACACACACACACACACACACACACACACATACGTGTAGAGGTAAGGAGCCGGTGTCAGACTATACAAAGTTCACCTGGAAAAAAAGAAAACAGAAAAAAATGACCGGAGTCTGACCAATTGTATTCTCTCGTGAGAGAAGTGGGCCCTGAAGAGGGCCGTTACTAGAGCAGTCGTAGGCTTCTAGAGCAGTCGTAGGCGAGCTTTCGGAGGGGATCCTCCTTCTTCAGGCCAAGTGGTACAGGACTGGCAGGCGTAGGGTTTAAATAGGGGACTGGCGGAGGCTCGTGCAACGCAAGTCCCCCGAGAAAAGCAGGAGTGGACATGCGCTCACCCCCGTAGAAGGACCGTCCACACCGCAGAGAACAGGGGGAACCCGTGCCACAGAGCAGGGCGGGCTCAACGGTAGTGAGCCATGAAGCCCGTGTCTCTGTTGAGCCCGGTGTGCTGCGTGCCAAACCTGATGATGAGTCTCTGCTCCATAACCCGACGTTGGTGGAGGTCGTGCAACCCGCCCCTCAGCACGCTCACGAGCATGTCAGCGGGTGAGTGGTCGGACAGGTTGAAGTGTTCGCTGACTGGGAGGGGCGACAGGTTTCTGATGGTGGCGCGGTGCCCGTTCATCCGTTTAAATGTCTAGGGGAAGAACCAAAGCACGCACCTTCATTCCTCCATTCACACGCTAGATGGTAATTGTCTAAATGAAGTAATGGCAAAAACGGTATCAATTCAAAGGAAGTAGTTTAATTTTCATGAATGCATTTACCAGTGAATGGTGACTGAGCGACAAACGCTACAATAAATGCATAGAATGCAAGTAGAAAACAATCAATTCAGTTCAGCAATTTGAAGCGAGACAAGTAAAAAGAAAACAATGAAAAGAAAGATGTCTGCCCGAGCCGAGGTAATTAACTAAATGTACTTATCTGACCCTTTCGATGAAAAACGTGCAGGTGGAGAAGCACGGACCTAAACCCCACGCTCACCGCGTTAGCACCAAATGTGACGTACTTGTTCTTTGATCAAATTAACTCGTTTAAATGTCTAGGGGAAGAACCAAAGCACGCACCTTCATTCCTCCATTCACACGCTAGATGGTAATTGTCTAAATGAAGTAATGGCAAAAACGGTATCAATTCAAAGGAAGTAGTTTAATTTTCATGAATGCATTTACCAGTGAATGGTGACTGAGCGACAAACGCTACAATAAATGCATAGAATGCAAGTACTTGTTCTTTGATCAAATTAACTCGTTTAAATGTCTAGGGGAAGAACCAAAGCACGCACCTTCATTCCTCCATTCACACGCTAGATGGTAATTGTCTAAATGAAGTAATGGCAAAAACGGTATCAATTCAAAGGAAGTAGTTTAATTTTCATGAATGCATTTACCAGTGAATGGTGACTGAGCGACAAACGCTACAATAAATGCATAGAATGCAAGTAGAAAACAATCAATTCAGTTCAGCAATTTGAAGCGAGACAAGTAAAAAGAAAACAATGAAAAGAAAGATGTCTGCCCGAGCCGAGGTAATTAACTAAATGTACTTATCTGACCCTTTCGATGAAAAACGTGCAGGTGGAGAAGCACGGACCAACGGATGAACGGGCACCGCGCCACCATCAGAAACCTGTCGCCCCTCCCAGTCAGCGAACACTTCAACCTGTCCGACCACTCACCCGCTGACATGCTCGTGAGCGTGCTGAGGGGCGGGTTGCACGACCTCCACCAACGTCGGGTTATGGAGCAGAGACTCATCATCAGGTTTGGCACGCAGCACACCGGGCTCAACAGAGACACGGGCTTCATGGCTCACTACCGTTGAGCCCGCCCTGCTCTGTGGCACGGGTTCCCCCTGTTCTCTGCGGTGTGGACGGTCCTTCTACGGGGGTGAGCGCATGTCCACTCCTGCTTTTCTCGGGGGACTTGCGTTGCACGAGCCTCCGCCAGTCCCCTATTTAAACCCTACGCCTGCCAGTCCTGTACCACTTGGCCTGAAGAAGGAGGATCCCCTCCGAAAGCTCGCCTACGACTGCTCTAGAAGCCTACGACTGCTCTAGTAACGGCCCTCTTCAGGGCCCACTTCTCTCACGAGAGAATACAATTGGTCAGACTCCGGTCATTTTTTTCTGTTTTCTTTTTTTCCAGGTGAACTTTGTATAGTCTGACACACTTGTATTTTTGTAGCGGTGTTTGTGGTCGCTCCATCCCTCTTCGTATTCACTCCGTGGTCGCATCCCCCCTCTCCCCCCCCTCCCCCCCACCCCCACCCCCACCCCTAAAAGAAAATCTTTTTTGCACACAAGAAGAAAGCAAAACCGCCCAGGGATGTAGACCGCCGAGTCACAAAGACCCAGAGACCTCATGCGACGCACGTGCAAGTCGTGAGAAGTTCACTTGTAGTGCGCCATGAACCCGAGATCTCGGTTGAGTCCGGCGTGGTGCGTGCTGAACAGTCTGATGAACTTCTGTTCAGCAACCCTGCGTCGTCGAGTGTCGTGCAATCCACCCGCTAGCACGCTAACCATCATATCTCCTGCTGAGTGGCCCGGCAAACTAAAGTGCGCCGCCACTGGTAGAGGTCTTGGTGTTAACACCGGCGTACCATCCCCTTTTTAAGCCGTCCCCGCCAGCCTCTCACACACTTGGCCTGATGAAGGAAGATTTCCGAAAGCTTGCCAAGAGAGTACTTCACGACGTATACCTGCCAGCAGGGACGGAGCCCTGCCAGTGCCACAGAGACAGAGCCGCCACGTCCTTGTGACTCGGCGGTCTACATCCCTGGGCGGGAGGCTCTACCCCCCTTGGTCTACGTCCGCTTACGAACGGCCCTTTTCAGGGCCATCTGTACTCACGAAAGAATACTTTGTCGGTTGCTGTCCACGGTTCTTTATTTTTCAAACAGTATTTCGACCGACCCCGGCACCTCAGTCTGTACGAGTGTGAGTGAGTGTGTGTGTGTGTGTGTGTGTGCGTGTGTGCGTGTGTGTGTGTGTGTTTATAAGTTTGTGAGTGTGTGTGTGTGTGTGTGTGTGTGTGTGTGTGTGTGTCTGTCTGTGAGTCTGTCTGTGTGACTGTCTGTGTGTCTGTCTGTGAGTCTGTCTGTCAGTGTGTCTGTTTGTCTGTCTGTCTGTCTGCCTGCCTGCCTGCCTGCCTGCCTGTCTGTCTGTATGACTGTCTGTCTGTCTGTCTGTCTGTCTGTGTGTTTTTGTCTGTCTGTGTGACTGTCTGTCTGTCTGTCTGTCTGTCTGCCTGTTGGTCTGATCCTTCCCTTCATTCCTGTTTACCTCTCGTGCCCTCTTCTGGCACCACATGGCCTTTGCCCTTTAAGGCCCTGTAGTGTGGAATGGGAGGAGGAGTATGGCGGCGATCAGGAGGGAGAAGGGGTGGGGGAGGTCCTGAAGACAGACGAGTCTGTTTACCTTTAGCTTCCTTCCTTTCCCATTCATCTCTCCCATCTGTCCCTCCACCTGCATCGCGGCGCAAGTGATCGGGGAATAAGTAATGGGAAGAGAAGGGGGGTGGGTGGGTGGGGAGAGGGGAGCGGAGGAGGGAGGGAGAGGGGAGAGGGAGAGGAGAAGGGGGGAGGGGACTGGAGGGGTCGTGCTGGGGGTGGGGGGGTGAGGGATGGTTTTCGGGGTTGCTTCACTGGGAACCATTATTGCCCCAACTACAGAAGTTCGCCCTCAGAGATCTACTCTGCCGGTTTTATAGGGGATAAAGTGTCAGGGTCTTTTTCTCTCCTGATTTCGACGGAAAAGATACTCAGTAAACCAAACTACTATTTTGAAAAAAAGTGTCGTCTATCAACGCACTTGTGTTGTTCCTTACATTTCCTGCGTTGAAGGCAACGCTTTCCAACAGCTGCACCTGCCTATGAAGAAAGCGGCCATCTGTACGCGGAGTGCGTGCAATTATCGCGACTTGATGCTTATTCGATGTCACCACCACCACACTTGTTTGCTCTTCCCGTCCATCTTTCTTTTTTCTTTTCCCCTGCTCTCCTTCAAAGTATGGATCACCTGTCATGACGAGTGAGCAATGGAAGTGACTGACTGACTGACTGACTGACTGACTGACTGACTGACTGACTGACTGACTGACTGACAGAAAGGAATTTATGGCGTATTATCCATTGTAGACTATGCAAAGCCATCGACCACGAAGATCCCCAGGCCTGACTAGATAGGAGCAAGTCACGTCCCCATTTCTCCAGACACTCGCCTCTTACGAATGGCGTGGGAAGATGTGGGGAGGCGTGGGGAGGCGTGGGGAGACGTGAGAAGACGCCATGAATCTGTTCTGACCCCCAGCCCATAGCGGCAATCGGAGAAAGGCGCTTTCTGTTCTGTAAAAGTTACTGAAGGCTGGTCGACTTTGGTCGTTTTAAAGCAATATTGCATAACACATATGTGGCATGCTTCACGTAGAATAAATGAATGAATGAATGAATGAATGAATGAATGAATGAATAAATGAATGAATGAATGAATGAATGAACGAACGAACGAACGAACGGATGAATGAATGAAATGATGCAAACTTTCTAATCTCTGAAAACAACACAACGCACCTCTAAGCCAACACCTGTGTATACCACATGGCCCGTTACTGAAATACCTCAACTCTCGTGAGCTCTCATTTGACAAGTGAAAGAGGGTAACAGAGCCGGTGTCAGGACTGTCGTAGGCTGAGGTAAGGAAAAAGAAAAAGGAAAAACAGTGACCGGAGTCTGACCATATGTATTCTTTCTCGAGAGATGGGGGCCCTGAAGAGGGCCGTTTCGAGCGTCGTCGAGCTTTCGGATGGGATACTCCTTCTTCAGGCCAAGACAGGGCAAGAAAATTACCTATGAAGATATATTGTAAAGACTGAACATTTTCACTCCCAGACCTCCATCTACTTCAGAAGAATGGCATCGCGCCAACGCTCTACACAGTAAATTTGTCTGGTGGGTTGAAACCGGTGCAAACCTTCAGACTAATTTTCCAGGAAAGATTCATACTGTGCAAGTATTTTCAAAAGCAGCGTTACTCACGATCGCCGAGACCAATTTAAAAAAACTTTCCTGTTACACGTAGAGCCAAAACAACACTCTCTTCCAAACGCTGTTAAAATTCATGGCCATTACCTTGGGTGGACAGGCAGTTGGTCTTTTGGAAAAGAGGTCAAGCTCTTGACCTTCAGACCGAAGTGGAAGACGCGAGGAGAAACAATAAAGCAGAAGAAAAATAAGGAAGTGAGGGAAAGATAGCGGCTGTCCACTTCGGGAGTCCGGAAATCTCGACAGTTTCATGGCTGTCAGTACTGACGTGCATCCAGCCATTACGTTACTGCTCCTTGACTGGACTTGGGAGTCCCGCCACAGAATGACTGGACGTCTGTCTCGTGGAAGAGGAGAAGAGTTGACAGGAGAAAGAGAGAACTGAATTGAACTTTATGCGAAACCTATCGGCTCATCGCAAACACAAACTTGAATATTTCGTAGCATTCAATGATACATGTATTACGTAACATTGTGATAAAGGATGGAGGGAGAGAGATAGAGAGAGAGAGAGAGAGAGACAGACAGACAGACAGACAGAGAGACAGAGAGAGACAGAAAGAGATAGACAGAGAGAAACAGAGAGAGACAAAGACACAGAGAGAGAGAGAGACAGAAAGAGAGAGACAGAGAGAAACAGAGAGAGACAGAGACACAGAGAGAGAGACAGAAAGAGAGAGACAGAGAGAGACAGACAGAGACAGAGAGAGAGAGAGAGACAGACAGAAAGAGAGAGACAGATAGACAGAGAGAGATACGGAGAAAGTGAGAGACGGAGAGAGCGAGAGAGATAGAGAGAGAGAGAGAGAGAGAGAGAGAGAGAGAGCACGTGTCGCCAGGGAGAGCGACATCCGACAGAAAATCTTGACATTTCTACATGCATATCACATCATAATGACTTGAATCATGCAAGACCCGATATGTACATGCATCTGGACAGATTATGAAGCAAAAATTAAACAACACCCTGACAAATGACGGACATTGGCACTTGGCCTGAGTACGGCGTCTCAGACGTTCATCACGCGCGATGTAGCGAGATTACTTCAGCAAGTGATAGAAACCACTGTATCGAATAATGCACTTCGAACAAACTCCATTTTGGTGGCTTGCGCATGCGCATGACACTTGATTGTTAGCAAACTGCATCGGTATAGTCAAGTGGTCAACACAGACTACGCGAGAAATCAATCCTACTCTCACACGTGCAATGGCATCACGGAAGCAGCACACACCTAGAGACAACTGACTGGGGCTGCAGAAGAACTACGCACACAACACGCCATGGACACACTACACGCCATGGACACACTACATGCCATGGACACACTACACGCCATGGACACACTACACGCCATGGACACACTACACGCCATGGACACACTACACGCCATGGACACACAACACGCCATGGACACACTACACGCCATGGACACACTACACGCCATAGACACACAACACGCCATGGACACACAACACGCCATGGACACACAACACGCCATGGACACACTACACGCCATGGACACACTACACACCATGGACACACTACACGCCATGGACACACTACACGCCATGGACACACAACACGCCATGGACACACAACACGCCATGGACACACTACACGCCATGGACACACTACACGCCATGGACACACTACACGCCATGGACACACTACACGCCATGGACACACTACACACATGCAAGGTCAGAAGAGTTCCCCCAGAGGCAGTCTGACAAAACTCGTCGTCATGACAACGAGAATACTGGGCGTGCAACACTGGTCCTAGGCATGCCGCTACACCATCCATGGCAAAGGCCAGAACGGTCATGCCCACAGAGAGGGCAAAGGTGGCTGGCACAGAGCAAACGTGGATCATTGCAGGGCGGATGGAAGGACGGACGAACAAACAAACGGACGGACGGACGGACGGACAGACTGACATATGGAAAGATGGACAGATGGAGAATCAGAGAGTCAGACAGAGAGACAGACAGACACACACACACACACACACACACACACACACACACACACACAGATGCAGGCAGGCAGGCAGACGGACAGACACACAGACATGCAAACTTAAGGACACACAGAGAGGCACGCACACAGACCACGATTTTGCACGACAACTAAATGCTCATACCAACAGGATTTCCTTATCATATCCTCTGACGCTCTGTGTCGACATCACAACAAGGACGCCGGATACATATTCATGCCAACACGTCATGAGTGTCAAAGGTCATGCCTGACAAAGCAGAGCATGCAGGGCAGACAAATATGGACAGTCCATATGGCTTATTAATAAAAAGTAACAACATTCATGCTATCATAAGAATGTCTCTACCACGCAGACAGACAGAACAGCTGTGCCAGTCAGTCAGAGCATGTGGGTAGCCGACAGAAAGTGTCCATGCTGGAGAGGAGCATATTCACCACAGAATGTTCATGACGGACAAATACACTGGGAGCATTATCATGTGACAGACGTGCATGCCGGGAAGGCAAAAAACGTCCATGCCACTTACCCCACATGTCTGTCACGTGACTGGTTCGGTCTGCTGTGGAATGGATTCCTCTCTTCCACCAGCAGGACCCGTATCACCAGACCGGAAGTCACCCGCCGCTTGCTCTCAGTGCCGACATGGTGTAGAGATGGAGACCGAGAGTTTTTATTTCCTGAACCTGTCAGTCCTAACTCTCCCCTCGGTTGCCTCTGCTTCCATACAGCGGGAGCACTGTTTGTGCAGAGTCTGTCGTGGTATGCAGTTTTCCCTACGCTCGCCTTTGAAGCGTCTGAGCTTTCTGTCCGTCACGCCAAAATAAAAAGCTCAGTGATGCGTGCGTTGCAAATGGAAAGTACATCCCCTGTGCCTTGCACGCCGTGTTCTATGTTCGCAGCGGTGTTGCCTCAGGTGCGAGCGAGCATGTAGGGAATATGCTCGGGAAAACAGCCCAGAGATGATCAGGTGTATAACGTGTTGTGCAATTACCAGAGGATTCACTGCCAGAAAATTGCTCAGCCTAAAGGGAATACGCTGTTCTGGTTACTCGAGAAGAGCGACGTCACTGCATACTTTCTCGAGGATCGTTCTGAAGACAGACGAGTGATGCCTGACTTACGGACAAGTAAAGCCAGCCAGGCAATGCACTGTGCAGTCTTCTCTTACAAACGCGTGTGCGCGCACAGAGTATCCCCTGGTTTCCAAGAACAACTTGCTGCTGAAGTAGTCCGTACTATTTCATGCTTGTCTTTCCAGAGAAACCAGGAGCCTCACAGAGTGCCGTCCGCTTAGAGCCGTTGGGGCAAAAACGTTCACAGGCGCGGTTTGCACTCCTTGTCAACACGGTAGCTTGTTACTGATATGCATCCGTGATAAGCACTTCCTACACAAATCCTGGGAGTTGCAAGACACCAAAGCTCTTTGGCGTATCGAGCGCAGGTCCTCTCCTGCCAAGAACTAGGAAAACCTACTGGTCGTTGATAGATATCACATATACGTTTTAAACCTTGCACCAACTCAAGGTCAAAAACAAAATCCAAGCCTAAGTCTGAGCATGCATCAGGTGTCCTATTTTCAGGAGAGAAAAAACACCGACTGCTGCACGGTGTTGTGATAATTGAAAACTGTCCCGGCAACCATTTTCGGCACTTTGGTGGCGTTCAGGTGTAGAGAAATACTTCTGGTTGACGTTTATGCTCCATCACCACGACTCACTCCCGGCAATTCATCAAGCCAGCACCTCCACTTCAAATGTGGAGCCTGACGTCCATCCAGGCACCGTCAAGCGGACGTCAGGAGGACCAAGATGGCGCCAAAATGGATGACCCCGCTGGAGTTCGTGCGAGGTGCGACGCCTCGAAGCACGAGAAATATTATCCTCTTCTTTGGACAGGTCGCTTTCGCGCATCACTTGTCAAAGGCACGGAAGTCGTGGTCAATTATCCATTGAACGCCTAGTTCCAGCAACAAAGTGCAACATCAGCAAAATGGAACTCTGGGAAGAGGTTCGTTGCAGACCCTACCACTAACGCTTTATCCCGATCAGAGTCGCACGTGCTTGCAAAGCTTCAACTGAGCCTTAACCAGCGTTATGAGAAGGCGATAGCACCAGTCTATGCGCCTAGCTCCCAGTCGCTTTATCTCACAATGTGCCATGACCATGTGTGGTGAGGGATTCTGTTTTTCCTCGTGGGGATTCCGCTATCAGTTGCCTGTGCGAGAGAAAGCAAAGATTTGAGTCGGTGCGTCTCGCTTGCAGTTTAAGTGCTGCTTTGAGTAACAAACATTAGCGTCCAAAATGCACCTCTGGCTCGTATGACTCCAATCACCAGTGCAACTTTTCTCTACAGACTCACAACACACGGTGAAAATCGGGCCGCAACTACCAGCCAACGATCGCTATCCAGTCGTTATCTGCAAACACGTCTTCCTAGCGATGCCAACAGTTAGAAGGTCATCTCCTTCTCTGCGCCTTGCAGGAGTTTATAAGACGACAGGGGCCGGAGTTTCTGGGACTGCAACAGCCCATTCACACTCAGTCATTCAGGTTCCAGTTGGACCAAGGCTGGATGAAAGGTTGAACTGCGGTAGAGATGCTGGAACAGATACGGCTGCCATAGATCCTCTGGCAGACTCCCCACCTCACGCTGTTTGGAGAGCGGGAATCCTGTTGAGGGACCAAGATGTAGACAATGCAGATCTTGTAGTTCGAGAGGAGGGTTCATACAGTTCGCGGAGTGCAGCCTTCTCTAAGCAGACACACACAGAGTCGCGCTGTGTTTGAGAGACTCCCGAGTCTGACCTCTCGTCTGACAGATCATGGGAACTGCCAAAGCTTCCTCCAGGGAGAGAGGCCGTGATGTGTTTTTGTTAAAATTCTATCTCCAGGCGCTGATGCGCGTGGTATTGTTGGTGTGAAATCCGAGGCACCGGTGTTTACAGGATCCGACGGCGAATCTGCGAAGGTGCCCTGTCTTCAGAGGACAACCAATTCTGAGTGCTTCGGACCTTTGTCTTCAACAAAGACGCGCGCTGTGCAAGAGAACATTGCCTCTGCTTGCAACAAGGCCTTGCTGTTCACACCGACACACACAGCGGAACGGCGATATGGTTGTCACGGCAAGGAGGCACTAGTTCTATGTTGCTGGTAGGGGTGGGGTGCCAACTTCTCCATCAACAACTGCAGTTGTGGAGCAAGGAAAATATACCGAGTGGAGTCTAACTTTCAATTGAAACTGTCAAAATAAGCAAACACTGCCGCTAGGTCCAGTCGTTATGATCACAATGAAAGAGCGAGCTTCAATCCGTGTTGACTAGTACTGCGAAGGTCGTAGACAGCGTGCACTACAGCCACCGCAGCGAGCGTTCCAGTACAGCCTTCCAGACAGTCACGCATTAAAAGGCCAGCAAAATACTTTTGCCTCAGACCTTGTGCAGCAATATTATGGTCACAGCGAGATTCCGCCGTTCTTTGGGCGTCTGCTTCCACAGCTGTCCAGGACTGCGCGGTTCCTTGGAAGGGAAGACGAGGAAAAAAGCAAACACCACGCCCCACCTTCTGCTCCCTGCTGCTCCCCGACGCAGGAGCCAAGGTGGAACTTTCTGGTAGAGGACCACACCCAATCCCAATGCTCTGTGGAGGAAGTGCGTGGCTAAACCGTCAGCAAGGCAAAGTCTTCCGTCTCAAAGGCAGAACTGCCGAGTTTTCCGCATAGATCTCTAAACTTTTGGACAAGCTTAAGACTTTTTTAATTAAAGAAACTGGATTATGATTAATTACGAAGAAATACGAAATTTTTGTTTAAATGCGTCATGTTTTGACAGAGTCCTGATTATCGAGCATGAAAGGAAAAAGGCTTACGTTGACGTGAAAAAAGTTAGTTAAGTTTTCTTTGAACGAGCTTTTTTTCACGTGGCGAAAGATGTAGCTTTTTGGCTGAGAAAGATAATAACATCCAAGAAAACTAAGTTTCGTCGTCTCTGGTTGTGAGATTAAGTTTAACCTGCTTTGTCTTTTCGATCTCTCGTCACAATGTTGACTCTCTAATCCATGCAGAGGAAGAAGAAAGAGTACTTGAAGAATGAAAAATGTTCCGCCCTTGTACAGCACCAGCCAGTTACACGTGCCGTATCTTCTCAGGCTGTATTTCAATAGGGAAATACATTCAGTCGCACAAAAAAGCCTTCTGATATCTCGCCCTCGTGCGGCGGCGTTCCTCTTTGAAATACAGCTGCTCCACAGTTGCTGCGCTGAAATCTTGAGGCATTCACAGAAGTGACAAGATTTCAGTGCCTGTGTAGCGTGCAGTGCACTATACCAAGGTTCTCCCCAGTCTTGACTTAATCTTATTGAATGACGTCCCGGTTTTCCCCTCTTCTGTTTCACACTAAATTAACATCCTTTGAAATGTTTATCTTCAGCGATGTGCATTCAGTTTGTCATCTGCGCAATGTTACCGCTGAGATCTACAAGACAATCCCTACAAGTGCTGACTGAGATACTAGCGCCTCGCAGATTGCTTAGTGCTTTGTCCTCTCTTTTATCTGCGAGTCCTTGTTCGCTTTCACCAGACTGGTGCAAACAGATGGCCTAGTCAGATTGAAGATGTCATCACGGACCTGATCGCGGCATCGAAATCTTTGCTTCCTGAGAGAAGAAAAGAACCGTACC
The DNA here is from genome assembly GCA_034096865.1 of Theodoxus fluviatilis. Lineage (NCBI taxonomy): Eukaryota > Metazoa > Mollusca > Gastropoda > Cycloneritida > Neritidae > Theodoxus > Theodoxus fluviatilis. The sequence goes on from JAWQFJ010033142.1 coordinate 31,415, forward strand.
AGACACGCACAAGGTTTTTCAGGATCTTCCAAAATGACCTCTGGCAGACGGGGACATCTGGTACAAACTTCTTGACCTGAGATCTGGGACACAGATTGCAGAAGGTCTAGAAATCATAAACTATGACGTGAAAAAGTGCACAACACAGCACGAGAATGTCTGGGACACTCACGGTGAGGAGGTCTGGAAGAGCTCAAACAGGAAAGACGCCAAAATCCTTTATCCGCCTCTAACGCAAATTCGGGTCACTGTGAGAGCGGATGTCCAGATTGATGCAGTTATTGCACTCAGTCTTGGAAATATAATCTAGAATTTGACTCCTGGCAGTCCGGGAAGAACCTCAAGGCAGCTGCTCAACTTCTGCACACAAGTGACGGACTGAGATATGTAACATCTGATCCGAACATCACTTCCTTACATACGATTTGCAGAATAAAATGTGCAACGCAATAGTTTGTCAAGGAGGAACTCTGACAAATTTGGCCGTTAAGTTCATGTGTGCAAGTTTTACACTAAGACGTACAACGACAGCGGTGGCGATGCATAGAAGACGCCTCGGCTTCAAACGTACAGCCTCGCTTGCAAGTTCAGCGCCAGAGTGAAATTATGTAATCTTGAACAAAGCGCCGCTCTAAACTGTGCGAACTCGGGGAACCTTTGAGTTGTAACCAGTGAGTCCCAAAGCGTAGATCCTCGGCACGGACTGGAGCGACTTCTCCAAGGCCAGACCTGTGACGTGTCAGAGTACTGCACGCAGTGCTGCTCCAGAGCTGTGACGTGTCAGAGTACTGCACACAGTGCTGCTCCAGAGTTGTGACGTGTCAGAGTACTGCACACAGTGCTGCTCCAGACATGTGACGTGTCAGAGTACTGCACACAGTGCTGCTCCAGACCTGTGACGTGTCAGAGTACTGCACACAGTGCTGCTCCAGACCTGTGACGTGTCAGAGTACTGCACACAGTGCTGCTCCAGACCTGTGACGTGTCAGAGTACTGCACGCAGTACTGCTCCAGACCTGTGACGTGTCAGAGTACTGCACGCAGTGCTGCTCCAGACCTGTGACGTGTCAGAGTACTGCACACAGT
>JAWQFJ010033142.1:42500-72500 GCA_034096865.1 Theodoxus fluviatilis
AACTGTGAGATCTAAGGCGAAGAAAAGAATAAAGGAGAGAAAAAGGCAAAGGAAAGGGTAACAAATGATGTGCAAGTTACCGAGATGTACGGATGGTGGGGGAGGGTAGAAGAATGCGGGGTGGGGGTGGGTTGAGAAAGAAGCGTCCTTCAGGCATTGTCCAGAGATCTTATGGCGAGGAGTCAAGTGACCTCTCCTTGGTAGCCTGGTGCGCGTCTTGCTGTCCGGAAACTATTGGTCAAGCATCTTGCCACCAAGGTCTCCTCTCATCTGTTCAAAAGACTTAACTTTCGAAACATCACTTCTAGGGCTCCCGTTCTTTCGCTTCAGCAGGCTCCAAAACTTTTGCCTTGGATTCCAACACAGGAAGGAGTCGCCTTTTGTTTGTCTTCTCTTCATTTCTCAAGGACTACGCACTGACCTCAACTTGTGGCTCGAATCGTGAGCTGATTTCTCTTGTATCCATACGTACATGAGTAGTTCTTCCTGGAGGAGGAACACTTTGTCGTACATTCTCTTTGCGAGGGACAACACGTCAAGCAGGTGCTATACATGCACAGTATATGTATATATACGTCACGCAGCAGAGTCACAGACTGAGACCAAGGCGGTGTTGTACAAATATACCGAGTTTTATTGACTAGCACAACGCACATGTGGCCAGCAGACACAGCTGACCGTGAGGGCTGCAAAGCGAAATTCAGTCTGCTTTCTCCCCCCTCCAAAGACAGACCGTGAAAGCTTGACTGAGCAAGGGCGGCAATACAGGCAAGTCACTGTGGTCTGTACACGTCTGGGACGGAAGGGTTAGGTGTATAAAAAGAATCCTTTCAACTACAAAACTGTGGGACGTAAATTTGCCGTGGAGCATGTAAAGATTGTGGCAATAATAATTACAGCGTTCACATTCTCAACACAACATTCTCTCGAGGTCATTACATTGTTACATCATGTGTCGAGTATTTGATGCAGTCAGATATTGATACGAGTAAAAGACAAGAAAGCGTCGTTCAAAACAAGGGTTACGCGTTGGTTCAAAGAAATATGTGGATGTTACCACGAATAAATTCATGTTAACACATCTCTGTACCACAGACAGTGTGAAACCACAAATTCCAAATACGTTCATAAACATGTGTTCAGTGATATTTTGGCACTACGTTAAACGCTGTACATTTTTTTCTACCAACCATGAGCAGATAAAATACTGTGGGACGAAAACATTGAAACTTTAATGCAAAACTTTCGAAAAATTATCATATATTGGGGTTATGTGGAGGTGTTAATCCTCACATTGTTCTATTTTTATATTACCTCCTGCATTTCTAATAATTTAATGAACACCTTTCGAATACAGTACAGTGAGCACAGATACCAAGAAACAAATACGTAAAAAGTCTACAAGTTAGCTTACAATAAATCCTCGTATGCAAGAACTTATGCTCACGACACATATGAACGATATATTAATTTGTGTTATCCATACTATTATGTACACAGATCGTGACGACGAAAATTAAAATCGTACAGATACATGTGAAGAATATTTCTTCTTCCAACTGGCTTAAAATGCGATATGTGGTACACGACACAATTCTGCCTCAGCTAACCCAACCACAATAGGTTCCTGATTCATGCTCCTATCACTCCAGTTGCAGAGAGGCAGGAAATATCGACTGAGTAGTCCAAGGACTGTGTCCAGCAGCAATGAAAGGCAAGGACTGTGTCCAGCAGCAATGAAAGGCAAGGACTCAACCAGACTGGCTTGAATCATCGTCCATCAGAAGCAAAACAGATGAAATGTCCACACTTCATCATCATAAGAATACTCACTTTTTTAAGGCGCTTTAATACGTACGGCATCCCTCTAAAATACATCAAAACTAAATACAAATGCAAAATTATTCAGGGTAAAGGCATGAAAGGACACGTTTATACGAGGGTCAGCATGGATTACAATGTCTCTAAGTTTTGGCACAGAGGGTAAAATGCAGAGCGCACATAGGCGTCATGGGACAAACTGCTACAGTCACAACACGAATAACTGGTCCTAAGTATCACAATGTTGATGTCCCTTACGACTGATGATCATGACTGCACTTGCACAAACAGGAAGACACATGCCTCCCTCTTCGCACGGCGTGGATGAAGGGATTCTTTATATGTACATCTTCCAAGAATCCTCAAAAGTTTCCCTTGGACACCTCTTCTCGTTAAATTCACCTATGCAGCAGACTCTAGGGCAAATAAATACATTTCAAAATGTATGTAGGGTGCAACATTGCGACTAGATGTTCAGGGCATAGTATGGTTGACAATTCATTCGTTATGTTTAATAAATAAAATTATATCAGTAAACACTTACGATATATATATATATATATATATATATATAATGATATATATATATATATATATATATATATATATATCTTTTAACTATTGTAAACATTTACATTAGTTGAGGTTCTGATCACTTTACGCAGCCAGCACAACTTAAGCAGTTCCCTGGGAATCATAAATAAAATGAAAATTATTTTCTAACAACAACAGCAAAGCTGCTGCAGAAAATATCACCAACGTTTATTGTCTTTTGCTCAGATACTACCGGGACCCTAGTTATTTTGAGGTGTTTTAGAGGTTCTCGTCTGGTTTTGCAACTCTGATTTGCATGCACAGTCTGTCAATTTGACAATTTCTTGGGAAAATTCCAGGGTGGCACCCCAAACTATCATTGCAGTTGTCCTGTGAGGAACTCTACGTCACACGTCATGTGACCCCGTTTACGCCTTGACGGAAATAGTATCGATAATGGGAAGTAACTCTGGGCGTAGGTGGACTCCCACATCAATGAGAGTCCTACCAAGTCGGGTAGAAGGGATTTGTCCATGTCCGTGTACAATCGTCAAGGAATCTCAAGGGCTATTTTCCACGCACATCCGGCAAAATGCAATTTGCTTTTGTGAAACAAATGAGAGACACCGTGAGTGAGTGAAAGAGATAGAGAGAGAGAGAAAGAGAGAGAGAAAGAGAGAGAGAGAGAGAGAGAGAGAGAGATTTACAAACAAATCATGCTTTTCAGATGCAAGAGGACAAACGTATTTCGAGTTTGAAAAACAAATATGAAAACAAAAGTTTAAAAAGCAAATGTTAGGCAGTCAGTGAAATTTCAATGCCATAAAAAATGTGCAGCAGTTAACAGGATGACACTGACTGATCATCAATCATGTTGCATTTAGAACAAGAGAGACACACTCTTCAGGACAGACATGCAGATGCTGGAGGTAATCGCAAACACTCGAATCACCAAAGAGTTGGAATCTGAGAGAGAGAGAGAGATAGAGAGAGAGACAGAGACAGACAGAGCGAGATAGAGAGAGAGACAGAGAGAGACAGATAGACAGAGAGAGAGTAAGAGACAAAAAGAGAGAGAGACAGAGAGAGAGAGAGACAGAAAGAAAGAGACGGAAAGAGAGAGACAGAAATAGAAAGAGAGAGAAAGAGAGATAGAGACAGACAGAGAGAGAAAGAGAGACACACACAGAGAAAGTGAGAGAGAGAGAGAAAGAGAGAAAGAGAGACACACAGACAGAGAAAGTGAGAGAGAGAGAGAAGGGGTGGACAAACAGAAAAATGCATGGACGCTTGTGTGGACAGACAAACCGATCAACAGTGTACACATGCATGGTGAGACGGAGAAAAAGAGAGAGAGGAAAAGAGATAAAAAATGGAGAGAGAGAGAGAGAGAGAGAGAGAAAGAGAGAGATTGATTGATTGATTGATTGATCTTTATTTCGGCCAACGACCCATCACAATAAAAGCTTACTGTTTAAACAAGTCATAATAGTTTATATGTACATGTGTATGTATTTACAGCATCCGGTTTCATTTTCCTGGCTAAAATAAAAGATACAGTTTCAGCCTTTTGCACACATTTCCAAAAAATCAAGATATATTTTCATTCTATATCAGCAGGATCTGGAACTACACAGTGTACAAGTTCAGAGAGAACTGAACTTTAATTGGGGCCATCGGCCCATTGCATTTTTTGTTCTCTCATCTTCAAGCCGTAGAAAATGTACATTGCTAGTGACCGTGTCATTCTTTCGTTAGTTCCCTGCATTAAAGTTCTACAAACTCTGACTTTCCATTTTTTGATCCAGAATTGTTCTAAATATTTTCTCCTCAACTCTTCATATGCAGGACATGTTAGCAGAAAGTGTACTTCATTCTCTCTTTCTTGACAAAATGGACACTTGATGTCTTGTGCCTGTAGATGTCGTTTGTTAATGAGTAAGTCATTGATTCCAAACCTAAACCTGATAAACACGTCTCTGAATTTTTTCACGTCAAGTATGTTCAAATAATTTTCTGTCCCAAAATCTTGTTTAAAGAATCTATACCATACATACCTCTCATCATTGACGTTTTTCGCATTCCTGTCTTGCTTGAAACAATCTTTCATACTCTGCTTCAGGTGATGAATGAAACTCTTTGAGAGAGAGAGAGAGAGAGAGAGAGAGAGAGAGAGAGAGAGAGAGGGACCGAGAGCGAGAGAAAGTGAGCGAGAGCGAGAGAAAGTGAGCGAGAGCGAGAGAAAGTGAGCGAGGACGAGAGAGAGAGAGAAAGTGAGTGAGAACGAGAGAACAGAAGAGAGAGAGATTCATGTTCAAATGTTCACAAAATGGCCAAATCATTTTCATGCAAACTTGCACACGATGCTCTGATTTCAAGATGCTCATGAAAACACATCCGCCGTTTCGAGTTGTTATGAAACGCGCAAAGTCCAGTAGAATAGGGCGGTTTCATTTCTCTGATATGAATGCCTATTCTGAAAACTACTGGGGGGGCCTTGAAGTGCAAACATGGTAGGCAGTGGGGCTCTGCAAACTATGTAGCAGTTCAGGAAGGCAGCAATCTCAGCAAAGACATTCCAGCATGCTCACTCACAGCTCAAGAACGATCAGTCCTGATACCGATATTCTCAGGTGGGCAGGAGGACGGCGACAGAGAGAAGGTAATGGACGAGAAAGGGGGTAGGGAGGGAAAAGAAAGAAAAAGGAAGAGAAAGAAAGAAAAGAAAAAAAGAGATAAAAAAACAGATAGAGAGACAGACACACACACAGACAGACAGATACATACACAGACAGACAGACAGACAGACAGACAGACAGACAGACAGACAGACAGACAGACAGACAGACAGACAGACAGACAGACACACAGACACACACACAGACACACACACAGACTCATAGACAGACACACACACAGACAGACAGACAGACAGACAGACAGATACAGAGACAGACAGATTTAGAGACAGACAGACCGACACACAGACAGACAGACACACACACACACACACAGGCAGACACACACACACAGACAGACACACACACAGACAGACACACACACACAGACAGACACACACACAGACAGACAGAAATAAGAAAGAAAGAAAAAGATCAAATCGGGCGAGAAAACGAAGTGCTTTCGCAGAAGCTGAACTTCAGCTTCAAAACATGCAATTCGTCATTTCATACATGGAGTTTCTTGATAAATGAACGCCCAGCCAAAGCAATATCAGCAGCATGAAATGGACTAAAGAAGAATATGGCAAATGGCACGACAGTGTGAAAACTTAATGACGCAAAGTTAGCTTTTGAAGTAATACTGGCATTGCAGTTTATGTTTCTTCTTCCTCTCTTTGCTTCTCAAAGATTTTTTCAAGAGGATACTCGTCAATAGTTGAAATACGTATCCCCATGCTCTACAAGGTCCGCGACATAGTCCACATGGACGGCAAACTGCAGGATAGGAGTTGGAGGAAGCCAACATGCGTATGTTTGTTGCAGCAGTTCATTCCCATGCAAGGGAGTCTTTAGAAAGATTCCGATTGGGACATGCAGGCATGAGCACCGTTAGGTAGAAATGCTGACTGACAAAAGAGAAGAGCATTCGAGCTAGAAGGACAGATCGGCATCTCGAAGACATTTCACAAAAGCAAAAGGTAATGCCGCTTACAACACGCTGGCCAAGATATGTCTGACACAAATTCGAGACGGGGAAAACTTTTTAAACCTGGGAGACCTCACCACTTCAGCTACGATTAAGAATGTCCATGAATCAATAACGTTCCATAGATGAAGAGTCCATCCTTTTGACAACACGCTGAAAGCAACGAATAACTACTTCAAACAGCGATGCCATTATGACACAAACAACTTGACTCTCATTACCATCATGGATCTCAGGCGTTCGTCCAGAAATAACATAAGAAAATTTCAAACAAGATTTCGTGTACATATTAAAACACCTAAATCAAATTTACGATTAAGCCAACCCAAAACTCAATATGAAACAATTCAAATCGAAACAGAACGAAATAATCTGGCTTTCAAGGAAAAAAAAACAACCACAAAGAGCAAAACCATGCTAAAAATAAAGTCCCGTTTGAACTCGAGTGTTCAGGCCTGCATAGGTACAGTACAGTCTACACACAGCCCCTGTGGTAGATTCCTTGACGGGGATTTCCTGGAGGGCAAAATGTCTTCTCATACTGGCAGCCCTGACGACCTGCCTGCTTGTAAAAAAACCTGCCTAATTGGCACTTCACACCAGAGCAACCAGACTTGAGACTGGCACACTGGCACACGGTCTATCGTCTATCAACACTGCAAAACAAAGCTGTGTTGCTTGGGGAAAACATAATCAATTTTTCTAAAGAACAAAGGTTTGGACTGGGGTTTCTTTCCGTCATGAAAACATTCTGCCGAAGGTCATGGTTTTACATTGATTATCAAAACATGTATATACTGAGCACACAGTTGGAGGTTTTGTATTCAGTTCTTGAGATTTGAGGCAGCATTATACCCTCAGGGTGATACGAAATTCAGATGATCAACGAAATATAAATCCTCAGTAGGGGATTGAGTCATTAACGAGCGAAAGGGGGTCAGGTCCGTGGAAAATCACATGAAATGTTCTTACTGTTCAAGCACGTGTAGGTACATTTCAGCAACTGGCATATTAAGGACAAAACTGTGTCCCATGCAGAGACTGTTCAGCACAGTCGTTGGTTACTCTCTATTTGCACACATTACGTCACACACCGAGCAGCACCATCGAAAACCACTGCAGACTTCCACTGGTCTTGCCAAATCACAGGAAGCCAACACTTGAAGCTAACAACATCGACCTGGCACGACGTGCATGCACTTCACAAAATGTCAACAATGGACAAATACTTCAGCCAGGCAGAAACTTTCTGGAATATTCTCTGTGAGCAGCGGAACAATGGAGGCAGTGAAATCAATCAAGTACTAAAGCATAGTTCTACTAATGTCTATGTAACACAACCCATACAAAGCCAACAGTAAACTTTTCGTAAAACCCACCAAAAACAACTAAAGCAACAAAACACAAATTTGCAATAGCCACCCTATGCGAGACTGATAAGAAACAGTTTCTTGTTTTCAAAGCATATACACATAATCAAAAATAGAGTATTTTTAAATCAATCTTCTGATTTACAAAGAAAGATTTTGAAGCCATTTGAAAGAGTCAGCCCTATGAAAAACGTCATGGGGAAACTGTACTACATTTACAACAAAGGACTGAGTAGAAGGCACGGGCAACAAACCAGCACACGAGAGGTGGACGCTAGGGGACTGGGCACTCCCAAGGCCATCAGGACACGCGTCCGTCTTCCCTCATAGGCCTTGGACCACGTCGGACCGATTGCACGCGGCGTCACGCATTCCAGAGAACGCAGTGATAACCCGAGCAGGGAGAGGTTTGCGTTTTCAAATGGAGCTAGACAAAGCAAAGATCATTACGATAGAATGTCGAGATGAAAGCGAGGCACTGCGTTTGTAAGAACGTCTGCCAACACTTTCTTCGAGAGTCGCTAATAAGCACATGCGATTTCCGCCATGCCACATGTGATAGATACACACAACAGATACGCCTGAAAAACATCTCAACGGCTTTGCTAAGGGGAAGAGTGTGCTGGTTTGTCAACGTTTGGTCACGGGACTCGTGAAACTGGAACAGCAAGCAGAACGTACTAGACTACCGAGGACTAGAAGCTGTCTGAGAGAAACAAGGCTCCACTCTACACACTGCGTCTACAGACTTGAGTGTCATTACCCTCCTCATATCCGCCAGCCCCTCACCTCTGCGAATGGAAGGCAAGCGCAGGTCATCGTGAGAAACAGTGCGAAAAGATAAGTAGTAAAAATACGTTCTTCATTGCTTGCTTGCTGAAGAGAGAAAGTGCATACAAATTAAGTGCACTTATCATACAATACTGGCTCTGAAAATACGTCCTCCAATACACTCCTTTTACATAGTGTGCAAAACGTGAGCATTCCAAGGCCGCTACAGTCAAGTGACAAAACCCCAGCCTGCAATTGCACAAGTGCAAAGCTGCAAAAAGGAATGCTGCCCCAGACTTACGTTGGGCAATCGCCACGTGCTAATGGTAATTATGCATGTACTCTTCATTAAATGTTCACCTGGGATTTTTTAGGGGGGAGTGCTGTTGTTGTTTTGTTTTCATTAAAGCACAGAATAGGATAACAAAAGTTAATGACACCCTCCACCCATTCGACAGATGAAAATGCATGAGCATTTATGGAGACCAACTGGTGAGAGATAGGAAACCCTTAACCACATGTTCTATGAGCGAAGGGTGCTGTGGCGAGACAATGTTTTTTCATGCCTTCTGGTTATTAGTATTACTAGAAATGTTTAACATGCGTCTGCTGAGCCGTAGCTTTAGCGGTTTTTTCCTTGCCCTGAGCCGGTGTCAGTAAAGAATTGACCCCTGTGTAGGTGAATGACTTGAAGGAGTTAGGAGTGGTGGACTCCTCTGGCGTTTTAACGCTGACCAACCTGTGACTTTCAACTTGTGAATTGACCAGTCAGAGTGGAGTGGGATGAACAGTGGTGATTGGACTGACTGAACTTGGTGACGTCAGTAAACGCATTTAAGCGAGTGTCGCCGGATGCTCGTGGCGTCATATCATTTATTTTTAGCGGAGCAGTGACATCGGCGCCCTGCTTGGTGTAGGTGTTTTGCTCTTCGCTGGTGACTTCGGTCTGTACGCAAGAGTGGTGGAACTCTTCGCTGGTGACTTCGGTCTGTACGCAAGAGCGGTGGAACTCTTCGCTGGTGACTTCGGTCTGTACGCGAGAGCGGTGGAACTCTTCGCTGGTGACTTCGGTCTGTACGCAAGAGTGAAGGAGGAACAAGTTCCCTCTGCACGACCCAGAGGAAGAAATGCCAGAGAGAGAGAGAGAGAGAACGAAAGAATGCCAAGTTCAACTGTTTTCATCGACTGTGGTGATTTTCCTCCCGGGTCACCGGCTGCAATGTCGGTGCACTCAGACCCCCTCCCCCCAATTTCAACCCCTGTGCTGGCGCGATAGGCGCGGGGTATAAGTCCGTGCATCTCCAACTTCACGATTTCATCGAAAGGGTCAGCTAAGTACACTTAGTTAATTACCTCGGCTCGGGCAGACCTATTTCTTTCCATTGTTTGTTTTTTCCATGTCTCGCTGCAAGTTGTTGAAATGAATTGATTGCTTCTATTTGCATTCTATGCATTTTTGTGGCGCTTGACGCCCATTCACCTTTCACGGGTAAATGCATTCTGAAAATTAAACTACTTCTTTTGAATTGATTTTGGTTTCGCCATTGCTTCATTGCCAGACAATTACCATCTAGCGTTTGAATGGAGGAGTGAAGGTGCGTGCTCTAGTTCTTCCCCTAGACATTTAAACAAGCCATTTGATTAAAGAACGAGTACGTCACAGGTGCCTATTACTGATTCACCAGAGAATGGAAAAGCCCCGACACCCGAGTGGAATCTTCAAGTGCCGTACTGCATTCTCAGCAAGAACATGACTCTACCTTCTCGAGTGGGGGCGGCAGTCTCGCTGTGGCGAAGGTCAGGCTCAGAGCCGAAGGACTTGTCCACGCTGGCCTCCAGACTGTCCAGCTCCGTGGATGCGCACTTCTTCAGCTGCTGCAGCCGCTTCAGGCGATGGGCGTCGGTCTCGAAGGAAGAGAGAAGCTCGTGAAAGCTTCTAGGCCTTTCTGGCAGCTCCTCCTCCCCCTGCCCCTGCCTTTGCTGCCGTGAGGCGTCCGGGGACGCTGTCATGGTCTCTACCTCGGCAGTCTTGTTCTGCTGTGGCGAAGTCCTCCGTTGCCTTCTCCTCTTGACGACAGCCTCGCTGCCAGGTTCTGCTGCGCTCTTGCCTCCGTCGGTTGTCGTGGAGGAAGACACGCTCTTCGTGTTGGCACTGTCACTTGAAGTGGATGCTGTGGCTTGGGGTATTGACGTTCTCGGTCTGTCTTGACTTGCAGCTTGGGATCTGTCAGGCTGTTGCTGTTGTTGTTTTGCTTTCCCTTGCGCTCTTCTCGAGGAGGAGGCAGTCTCAAAAGTCTCGGGTCTGGCAATGGGAGCCGACTCCACTTCCTTGCTGGCCGGGGGCAAAGGTGGCGCTGTTTCTTTGCTGGTGACCTCGGCGATCTTGCTGGCTTTGGGTTTGGGATGCACTGGAGGGGGCGTGCCCTTCTCCGGACTGGAGGAAGACAGCGACTTCTTTCGAGGATGAGGGGACGTGGCGCTGTGGGCTGCCTCCGCCTCCGCCTCTCGCTCTATCACCTCCTTGCATGATCCCAGCTGTCTGCTGATGCGGGCATTGACCCTCTGTGACTTGGCGGCCTTGAGTTCCTCCTCCAGCCCCTCCATCAGGCTCAGGTCGGGCGCGCTCCGGGTGTGGAGGGGCCGGGCCTGCCGGTATTTCTGGTCCTCGTCGCTGGAGCTGAAAATCTCCACCTTGGCCGCAACGCTCTGTCTCGCCGCCTGCTGCTGAGCAACCGCCTCCCTGGCATCACGAGAATCTACCTGGCTGCCGGAAACTGGAACCTCCGGAGTTTGCGGGGGCTTCGCTCCGCCTCTGACTGCCTGCCGCTCGTCCCCAGACATATTGCACTGCGTTTCCACAGACCTGAGGGCGTTGGCGGGAAGGTCCTGCCCGGCACCCACGGCAGCAGCGATCGTCTCTCGGTCGGGCTTGCTGGCCACGGGGGGTGCGGCCTTTGCTGCTGGTGGAGAGGCGGGCGTCTTGGCATGTGTCACTGGATGTGACGGAGAGCCATCCTTCCCGCCGACTTGGGTCGACGTCGATGTCTGAGATGCGACGCCCTGCTTGTTTTCATCCTTGATGAAGGCGCGCTGCCGGCGCCTGATGAGGGACTGGCCTCCTTGCTGACGTGCGTTGGCTGCCTGGCTCTCTCGGGTTGCCGTGGGTTGTGAGGTGGGCTTGGACGGGCTGGCTGCCTGGGACACGGTCCCTGTCTGGACTTGGGAGTGGACGGCGTGAACAGCCGTGGCTGGCGTGGCCTGCGTGGATGAGGTCTGGCTCAGGCTGACCACTATTCTGCTGGGATGGCTCTCCCCTCCTGCCTGGACGCTCGATGTCGCCTGACCAACGGCCATCACCTTGTGGACGGGACTTCCAGGCTGAACGCCGGGCCCGCTGACTGTCTTTTGGGGCAGCTTGACCATGAAAGCAATGGGTTCAATCTTGGAGGCCGCGGCGAGCTGAAGCTCAAGCTCCACCTTGGAAGTGGTTGGGGAACTAGGGTGAGCTGTTCCCGTAGGGGTGGCCGACGTCTTCAGCCCGGGTAGCGAGCCAGAGCGAGCCTGGACGAATTTTGCTGCCGGGGTGGGAGAAACCGGGTACTCCTGGGATACTCCTTTCCCCGACGAGGCTGCCTCTCGTTGCAGCTCTGGTCTAACGACTTGAGTGGATCTCTCAAGGCCTGCCCAGCTCTGGGCAGGGACTGCTTTGGCAGGGACCGCGAAGAAGGTCCCCGTGGCGGTGCTGGGGCACCCGGGATAAGGACCCGTCGTCGTGGGAGTCGACCTCACGGCCGCGCTGGCGTACACCACGTTGCTCTGGGCAGAGCTGGCGGCGGTGACAGGGGGAACTGCTCCAAGGCGATTGGCAGCCGACCTGTAGGCCACAGTAGTCTCCTCGTGACCCTCAGAGTTCTGGGGCCTGAGTCGACCACGACGCCCGTCCTGATGGCTGCCAGGGCTTGACTGAGACAGGGAAGCGGCGGAGGAGACGAGGGGTGCAGGACCCGTGGTCAGAATGGAGGGAGCGGGTGCGTGAGTGGAACGAGTCCCCGAACTGAGGGAGGTGCTGGAGGAAGTGTGGTCCGAGGGGGCCAGACTGATGGTCATGCTCTGGCGCTGCTGGGGGCCGGGATGTAGAGACGTGGGGGAGCTGGGTTTGCCGTGGCTCGCCGCGATGCTGGCAGTCTTGTTGACCTGCAGTAGGAAGGTGAAATAGTCATGCTTTCAGAGGCACTGGTTATGTAGAGCCACTTATTGCCCATGTGTGGAGCTCAAAACAATGTACACTCTTACATGATTATGCAGCACACCAGGTGTGAACGCTCGTGTCTGTGGAGAAAAGGATGATAGAGCCTCTGTCTACAAATGTAATGGACATGCGATGCACTTCCCTCTTCTGTTCACAGGTGACGTCATGGGTCCTTTTGTTGTTGCGGCAGCTGCCTCCTCCTCCTCCTCCTCCTCCTCCTCCTCCTCCTCCTTCATCATTTGCTGCATCTCCTTCAGCTACTGCTCCTTCAGCTGCTCCTACTTCAGCTCCTCCTCCTCCTCCTCCTCCTCCTCCTCCTCCTGCTCCTGCTCCTCCTCCTCCTGCTCCTCCTCCTCCTCCTCCTCCTCCTCCTGCTCCTCCTCCTCCTCCTGCTCCTGCTCCTGCTCCTCCTCCTCCTGCTCCTCCTCCTCCTCCTCCTGCTCCTCCTCCTCCTCCTGCTCCTCCTCCTCCTCCTCCTCCATTTGCTGCTGCTCTTCCTCCTCCTTTATTTGATGCTGCTCCTCCTCCTCGTCCTCGTCCTCCTCCCCTTGCTTTTACTGCTGCTGATGCTGCTCCTCCTCCTCCTCTATCACCACTCCCAGGTAAAGAAAGATGGCGATGTTGAGAACAACAAATCAAGTTATCAATAAGTAGGCACAAACGGTCTGCGCAACGAGAAACTTACACTGAATTTGACAGCGGATACCGAAACCTCACCAGCACAATGACATTGTCATCGACACATTGTCATCACACGCCACCCAAGGCGATCAAGCATAAACGCAAAAGCAACAGTTTATAACTTACCATAGTTAGTATCAAATTAACACTGTCATCGAGGTCTATCATTGGTAATTTTCAGTGCAGTTACAATTATATGGCAGTCAATACAAATATGTGAAAATTTGGGTAATTCACGTATTTGAAATAATTTATTTAAAAAAACTCGCTTTATTTTGATGGTACAACTGCAGTGTTATTCGAGAAATAACCTTTTAGAATGCAGACATTGATGAAAATGTATAGGTGTGAAAATATTCATGTAACTCGTGTATTGAAAATTGCTTTATTTTGAATTTGATATTTGATTATCGTGAGACACTAACTCTTTGCAAGGTTACAGTGCACATTACATTTGGAGACGTGCAGCTACAGTACTATGCGTGATTACAGGTCATCTCGCATTGAGTCGTGCATCGTGAAATGTTTTACAACTAGGTAAGAAACGAGGAAACTGCACAGAAAAATATCGTTGCACAAAAGTTTCACAATATCTGCAACAGGATCCTTTTTTATTAACGTATGTACATATAGATAACATTGCTCATACTCATTTATTCATAAAGAAAAGTAATAATGTCCATTACATTCGCACGATTAATTAATAAATAAATTGATTATGTGTTGATAATATCAAAGACTGATGTTACATCAAGCACATTTCGAGGATTGTTCATACTGTACATTTATATGACTTTGTTTTTCTATGAACTTTACCTGGCTCTGTTGCTACTTCCTACCGCCAGGCGAGAGGTGAATGAAAGAGTTATTTCCCCTGCCTTAACTCTCTTTATGAGAAAGAGCAGACGAGTGTTGAGCAATTGCTCCACGATTTTCTTATGCACATCTTGAGAGTCAAATACGCAAGCATGAAACATGCACAGGACGGCAGTGAAATGGCAGGCTTGTGAGGCCATGCTCGTGCAACAAGCCAAGAAAACAACTACATTCACAGTGCTAACTGAACGCTGATTAGAATGCACGGTGCACAGTCATAGCAAACCAATCGTCCACAAAACACTATTTAAGACGGGCTTCACGAGCTACACTCTAGCCACTTCTCCAAATGCCAGAACGTATTGCAGCAGTTCACAACACTGCGTTAGCAATAAGCACAAGATGCTCGTCAAGTCATTAATTAAAGGGAGACATGGGTAAAAGAAAATAGTTGTTTACTGCAATGAATTTTCAAACTTTCATGCATGGCAATTCAAAAATATACATGAAAATAAGAGTAAACAACTTTTGCTCAATGGAAAATAAGTAGATCATCTCTTTATTATTCAAATAACAAGTACTGTTCTATCTTTTTCAAAAATGTACGGCTCAAATACTATAATTTTTTTTATATTATACAGCACCATTAAAATGTTGGTTTCTTTAGATTTGTTATTTCAATATATAAAACTTGTCACATCCTTTTGGGAAAATTCCAAATACTTTTGAAAAGGATATTTACTTATTTTATTTACTTTTTAAAATCTCCATTTTTAGAACTTGTTTAATTTATAGCTGCTGACCTAGGGGCTCATATCACAAACCCATGTGAAAGAATGTTGCTACATGCATATAAAACACACCCTGAATATTTCAGATTTGTACAATGCTCCAAATATTTTCTGCATAATTTCAAGATAACAAAAATTCATTTAGGAGAAAACGTGAGAGAAAAAAACCTTGGGAAAACTTGCTTTTTCCATCTTCTATGTCTTTCCAATCGTGCCGGCAAAAATTATCGAAGGGGAAAGGTTCCTCCTTTGCATTTTTACATGTTTTCTAGCACGTTTTAATTAGAGAGACTATTTGAATTACATTGCAGAGGGTTGAAACAACTTAAATCAAATACTTTTGACAAGAGTCTTACGTGAGTGTGACGCTGGCATGCAGGCGTCTTAACACGAGACACACGATGCAAGACAAAGTTCTTGGCACCTTTTCAAATCAAAAACGTTAAATTGGAGACAGGTAAAATGGTATAAAAGATCAACAACAAAATGGCGCAAGATTTCGAAAAAAGAGTATGAGACACAACAAGCAGAAGTGATCACTCTTGTTGCTTCTGACGAAAAGTGTTCAGTCGAATTTGTGTGCTTCTTAGTTTATGTTTTATCCGTTTCTATCTGTCTCCGTGTTAACATGTCTTCGTTTTTAACAAATGACCGAAAACTTTGCAATGCTTTGTGTGATTTATCGAAAACGACTGTTGTGGTGCAGACATCACATTTTATACAATTAACTTCAGTCCCACACGACAGCCTTAACGCTGGTGCGGTCAATCCTGTATTCAGGGTACAGCCACTAAGTCAGGACACTTCAGCACATATTCACTTCTACCACTGCAGGTTTACTACACTGCATTACAGCCACTACACTAGCGGACACGGAAGCCTACGAAGGGAAGATTACAGTTTGTGACATCGATTCCTTGGTGGCTGGTGTTATTCAACAAGGCTAAAGTTAGGATGTTTACTGAGTGCCAAAAGACAGTCTAAGGACAACTCACACCGTGGCCTTGATCAGCAACAGTCACTGAGGGAAAGAACTGATATTGAAGTCATGAGTAACAAATCCAGCTAAAGGGACTCATAAATGTGTGCTGTGCTTTGCACTACGACTACTTCCACTGCAATCTTTACACGCGTGTTCGGTAACAGCCTAAGAAACTGCACACCTTCTGCCTACAGCCATATTTCCTCAATACTATAATTACTGCTTCGTAGCCACTGTCACCGCACGCGACATGCACTGGAAAGCAATATTAGCTAGCCACTAGCGAAGCTCTAGAAGCTAGACGTCTAGTCAGTCACGACAACGGAGAAGGCCTTACTAGAAGTTCCGTACCTCGTCGATGATGGCCTGGAAGGACCGGGTGATGACGTCAAGCTCGCTCTGGGAGGACGGCAGGGGGCGCTCAAGCTCCAGCACGGTGGTGGAGCCCTGCGCCTGGGGGGTCTGGGGGGTGAAGTACAGCGACACCGTGCTGCGCTCGGGGGGAGGGGAGGAGGACTGCTGCCCCGACCTCCGCCTCCTGGGGCTCTCCGGCTCGGGGTGGTCGGGACGGCGGTAGGACGGGTAGTCGCGCCTGGCAGCACGGTCCAGCAAAGACTCGTCGTCCAGGTGGAGGCTGGGACAGAGCGAGCAGGAAGTTGTCAGGACGCCAGACTCCAGCAGTGCATGGCGGGAAGAGGGTCTCATGGAAAGCGTCCTTTCACGGAGGGGAAGAGATGTAAAGCGCTCTAACTGGTCAGATGTGAGGGAGGCATGGCTGAGGCAGTATACAAGAAGGGAAAATGAATGTGGACATCTGTAACCAGCCAATATGAAGCCAGTCCCAAATGGCGCAAGGAGGTTCAACACTGAGCGCATATACATGTGATGAGGTCAGTCGGGGTCAGTTACATGTTTTTGCATAAGTGCATGTATGGATTATCAACTTTCATGTCCTCGAATAATTTCCAAGAAAATACATTACAATGCGTGACGTGTGAAAAAATAAACGTGTTCTTGTCTTGCCATGGCTATGCTGCCATTGCATATAAAGCATTCAGAGATAACTTTTTAAAATTGCCAGTGGAATGACTAAAATCTTGAAATGAGCATAATCTCTACAATGTTGTTCCTACAATGTTCATACTTACATTTAAACTGATCATAACAGACTGCAAATGTCAAAGTACTTTGCATCTGAAGACACAAACAAAATCGAGTTAGGACTGATGAAGTGGGGGCCCGTCACACCAGTCTGGACAGAAACTGAGAGTGGGGCGGCAGAGTGGATGCTGCGGAGGCAAGGCGGGAACTGGAGGGAAGCTAGAGTGCTGTGGACGGGAAGACTCAGCCGTCATGACTGGAGCCTGAACAGGGACATGCCGCATGATCGCAAAGACAAATCGTCTCCCTTGGCCTTTTCCAACCTAACTCTCGTGCAACGCCGGTGTCGTCCTAATTGATGATGACGACGTCGATGACGATGTCGATGACGATGACGATGAAGATGACGACTTCGACAACGACAACGTTCCTCACCTTTCGTAGATGCGCTCCAGCTCAGACAGCGCGTCAGTCAGCTTGGCGGCCTTGGAGCGGAGCTGCGTGGTCACGCTTTCAGGGCGGAACTCCAGGGGGTGGGGCGTGGCGGAGGGCGCGAACTTCCGCAGGGCCAGCAGCACCTTGTCCAGCTTGCGGTCGTCCGCGTTGACCAGCTTGCCCTTGATCAGCCAGATCTTGTTCTCCACGTCCCTGGCCAAGTGCCGCAGCTCCTCCATTGTCTGGTCCGCCTGGTGGGGAGTCAGGCTTTGTGAGAACGGGTGGGCAGGCAGGCTTTGTGGGAACGGGTGGGGAGGCAGGCTTTGTGGGAACGGGTGGGGAGGCAGGCTTTGTGGGAACGGGTGGGGAGTCAGGCTTTGTGGGAACGGGTGGGGAGGCAGGCTTTGTGGGAACGGGTGGGGAGGCAGACTTTGTGGGAACGGGTGGGGAGGCAGGCTTTGTGGGAACGGGTGGGGAGTCAGGCTTTGTGGGAACGGGTGGCGAGGCAGGCTTTCTGGGAACGGGTGGGGAGGTAGGCTTTGTGGGAACGGGTGGGGAGGCAGGCTTTGTGGGAAAGAGTGGGGAGTCAGGCTTTGTGGGAACGGGTGGGGAGGCAGGCTTTGTGGGAACGGGTGGGCAGGCAGGCTTTGTGGGAACGGGTGGGCAGGCAGGCTTTGAGGAAACGAGTGGGGAGGCAGGCTTTGTGGGAACGGGTGGGCAGGCAGGCTTTGTGGGAACGAGTGGCGAGTCAGGCTTTGTAGGAACGGGTGGGGAGGCAGGCATTGTGGAAACGGGTGGAGAGGCAGGCTTTGTGGGAACGGGTGGGGAACCAGGCTTTGTGGGAACGGGGGGGCAGGCAGGCTTTGAGGGAACGTGTGGGGAGTCGGGCTTTGTGGGAACGGGTGGGAAGGCAGGCTTTGTGGGAACGGGTGGGGAGGCAGGCTTTGTGGGAACGGGTGGGGAGGCAGGCTTTGTGGGAATGGGTGGTGAGGCAGGCTTTGTGGGAACGGGTGCGGTTGCAAGCTTTATAGAGGGAACTTGCGTGGGTGGTTGCTGACATTCCTTGTTTACTACATGTCGTAAAAAATACGTTCTCCTTGTTGACTGATTGATCATTGTCGACGATCTATTAGCTCAAAGGATCTCCTGAGATGAATATATTTTACTCGCGATAAAATAGTCATCAGTATACGAGTATAGTAACAAACAAGTTTACATATTAAAGAACATGATGAGCAAAGAAAGAACAGGGAAAATGCCCTATCTGTGGAAACTTGAGCATGAAAAATGTAATCTTGCCTCACTCTCATAATATAATTTGACAATTTGGAGCAAAAGAAAAGCATATTTCATTAACCGAAAATCAAATAAGTGCCCTTCCTGGTAAAACATGTTTTTAATTGTTCTTATATGGATTACATCTCCGCTGGCCAATGAAGTGCAATGACGCAATTATGACATAGTCATGACGTCACATCCCTACCTGGTGCCGCTTGTCCTCAATGCGTTGCGATCCCCGCTGTCCACTGCCCGTTGTCCTGGCCGGTGCTGCCCACTGTCCAGTCTGTCTGCTGGCCTCTACTTGACCCCGGGGCTCCACGCTGACGGAGGTGACTGCGCGTACCTGGGGGGCTGCGGCAGCCTGCAGGGGGGGCTGTGGCGAGGCCACGGCCACGGGCTTGGCGTGGTAGGTGGTCACCGTGCCCCTGGGGCTCTCCACCACCAGACCCGTACTGTCAGGAAGAACAGAACTGCGCTCACCCACAGCGGTGGTCAAGACAAGCAGAATGAGGCAGTGGGAAGAGAGCGGTTTCATAGCAATGGGAAGAAAGTTTTGCGTCCTGTGGGCCATTCATCTCCAAGATACAGCCAAGCTAGTCTTACATGGTGTGCCTGTCAAGGAAATATTCTACATTCACGTAAAACTGAGTTCCTTTCTAAGGGAGGCCCCACGTTAATTCAGTACGAAAAGTTACAGTCGTTAAATCTCACACGCACACATGGATCTGAACATTTACAATTATGCACATATGTGCTCTCTCTCTCTCTCTCTCTCTCTGTCTCTCTCTCTCTGTGTCTCTCTGTCTCTCTCTCTGTCTCTCTCTCTCTCTCTCTCTCTCTCTCTCTCTCTCTCTCTCTCTCTCGCTCGCCTGTATACCATACACACACACGCGCACACACACGCACGCACGCACGCACGCACACGCACGCACGCACGCACACACACACGGACACACCAACCACTACCAATATAACCACTACCATCACTGCCACCACCACCTCATATAGAAATCGCGGCACGGTATCCAAGACTCACCTCAAGAGCTTTTCCTTGAGGACCGAAGGGTCCACCTGGTAGTTGCCTTGCACCATGCCGGTGGCGGGGTCGACGTGGCGTGGGGGGCCTGCAGGCTGGGCCTGGGTCTGGGGTTCCAGCAGTCGACTGGCTCTGGCTGTGTCCACGTACATGTACTCCCTTCCCTCCTCGCCTGCCGCCAGTCTGGCACGCAGTGAAGAAGACCTGCGCGGGCAGAGGGAGGGACCGTAAGTGCCAGATGGGGACAAAGGGAGCCCGTGTTCGACTCACACGCGGTGGGGTTGGGGTTTGCAGGCTGAAGGGAAGGGCTGGGGGTAAGGTGGAAGGAAAGGCGGATGAAGAAGCCACTCCTCATGCATTTGTTCCTACCTGTTGCTGCTTCTCATTTCGATGACGCTCCTCTTCCTTCCGCACCTGCTACTGTTACTGCCATTGCTGCCGTTGCGTCTCTGTCTCCTCTTCCACCGGCTCAGCTCCCCACTCCTCCATTTTCTCATCCTGCCCGTCATCTTTGTCCTTCTCATCCCACCTCCCATCCTGCTCCTCCTCTTCCTCGTCTCCTTCCTCATCTTCCTGCACCTCCTCCTTTTCTCTTGCTTCTCCTGCTCCTCGTCTTGTTGTATTGTTGTTCTTGTTGTTAATGTTGCTGCAACTGCTGCTCCTGTTCCTTCTATCCTTTTGCTGCTGTTGCTGCTGCTGCTGCTGCTGCTGTTCCTCCTCCTCCTCCTCCTCCTCCTCATTCCTCTGTTCTACTACATCATCATCAGCCTCTTCCTCCTGCTCCCCCCCTATCTCCTTACTCCTATCCTTTATCTACCTCTTCTTTCTGCTTACTCCTCCTGCCTCCTCCTCCTCCTTTACTTCTTCTTTCTTCTTCCTCCTCCTCTGCCTGATCTACCTCTTCTTTCTTCCTCCTCCTCCTACCTCTGCAGGTCGGGGCCGAGACCAGGCGAGGAGCGGTGGGAGTCCGAGTCGTCCCCAGCAGAGCGCGTGCGTGCCTTGGGCGAGAGGGCCGAGGGCTTGCGCTCCATAGAGAGACGGATGTCCTCCAGCACGTCGTCCAGAGCACTGGGACCGCTGCCCTCCCCCACCCCCACGGACAGGGGGGGCAGGTTGGGCGTGTACAGAGACTTGGACCTGGGGCAGGCAGAGGGAGGGGATTGGAGGTCAAGGACGCCAGGGAGTCAGTAGGTTGCAGAATGGGGTCAGGAGAGGGGAGGGTGGGGTGGGGGAGATGAGGCGCAAAAGAAGTTACAGCCAAGGCAAATGCGAGGCAGTTTTATTCAAAAGCCCCAAAAGCTGAACTGGTTCCGTCAACGCGAAAACAATTAGTGAATATCTCGAAAGAACAAAGCTGCACGCCAACTGGCACTGGAGAAAGTTTAACATGGTTCAGGGTGTTACATGATTCCAGGGCGATGTGGGAGTTCTGCTTCAAATCCTGAAGACTATTGGGCAGTTAAGTCGACTAATTCGTAAGCCTTACCAGCATTCAAGTCAAACATTCCTAATACTAGGTGCAATCTCGCTAAACATATTTGTTACAACAAAGACATGAATTAGCTCGATCAAATTCATTTTGCTCTCCATTCATCATTCTTCACTAAGTCAACCTTCCATTTCCCTGATGTCATTATTTATCCTTTCTTCCTCAATTCATCTTTTCTCTCCTTCCTTCCCTCCCCTCACTTCGTCTTTTCTCTCCTTCCTTCCCTCCCCTCACTTCGTCTTTTCTCTCCTTCCTTTCCTCCCCTCACTTCGTCTTTTCTCTCCTTCCTTCCCTCCCCTCACTTCGTCTTTTCTCTCCTTCCTTCCCTCCCCTCACTTCATCTTTTCTCTCTCTTCTCTCTCCTTCCTTCCTCCCCTCACTTCATCTTTTCTCTCCTTCCTTCCCTCCCCTCACTTCATCTTTTCTCTCCTTCCTTCCCTCCCCTCACTTCGTCTTTTCTTTCCTTCCTTCCCTCCCCTCACTTCATCTTTTCTTTCCTTCCTTCCCTCCCCTCACTTCGTCTTTTCTTTCCGTCCTTCCCTCCCCTCACTTCATCTTTTCTCTCCTTCCTTCCCTCCCCTCACTTCATCTTTTCTCTCCTTCCTTCCCTCCCCTCACTTCATCTTTTCTCTCCTTCCTTCCCTCCCCTCACTTCATCTTTTCTCTCCTTCCTTCCCTCCCCTCACTTCGTCTTTTCTTTCCTTCCTTCCCTCCCCTCACTTCATCTTTTCTCCCCTTCCTTCCCTCCCCTCACTTCGTCTTTTCTCTCCTTCCTTCCCTCCCCTCACTTCATCTTTTCTCTCCTTCCTTCCCTGCCCTCACTTCATCTTTTCTCTCCTTCCTTCCCTCCCCTCCCTTCATCTTTTCTCTCCTTCCTTCCCTGCCCTCACTTCATCTTTTCTCTCCTTCCTTCCCTCCCCTCACTTCGTCTTTTCTCTCCTTCCTTCCCTCCCCTCACTTCGTCTTTTCTTTCCTTCCTTCCCTCCCCTCACTTCATCTTTTCTCTCCTTCCTTCCCTCCCCTCACTTCGTCTTTTCTCTCCTTCCTTCCCTCCCCTCACTTCATCTTTTCTCTCCTTCCTTCCCTCCCCTCACTTCATCTTTTCTCTCCTTCCTTCCCTCCCCTCACTTCCATCTTTTCTCTCCTTCCTTCCCTCCCCTCACTCATCGCTTCTCACCTTTGTCCACGGTCTCGTGTCTGCGTAGTGAGACGGGCCTGGGCGGTGCTGGGAAGTGTGTTGCTGCCTGATTGCTGTTGCGGTTGCTGCTGTTGCTGCTGTTGCTGCTGTTGCTGCTGTTGCTGCTGCTGCAGGAACTCCATGTAGTGAGCCCTCATTGCTGACGAGTTTCCGAAAGCCTCGTCCTCATCCCCGCGTTCCCCGACGAGCTTTTCGAAGCTGGTCATCTCCTCGATCTCCTGCAGGGCACGGCAGACACATGACGTCACAAACTGTCCCGGAGACAGCTACATGGCTTCTCAGCAAAGAAAGTTTCGCGTACCTGTGCGGCTACTGCACTGCTAAGCTTGACAGGTTTTAAATGAAGTCTGAATTGTAGTAGCAGATAGAGATTGGATATTATTACAAGCAAATATGTACATATCAAGTTGGAACAAAATTACGTCAAATAAAAAGATACAGAGTATAAAATGACATGAATATTGATCATCATAACAGGTTTTAAAAGTTTGCTTGTAAAACTTAAACTCCATAAGGACAGTTGCATTCACGATGCGTCTAGGATGCGTCATCGTTACTTCCTATTCTCAATCACAAAAGGAAAAGATTTGATAATTATTTCTTGGAAGGAGCTATCACTGGTAAAGATGAGGGATTAACAATATAGATCCATCATTTTACGTTCAAGACAGGTTTCATGAGGCAAGAGAATCAACAGGATTGAGGTGATGCAGAGGTTCTATGATTGAAGACCGCAAGATGCAGGAGGAAGAAAGAGAGAGACACAAGGTTCGAACGGTCGAGGATGGCATGGCAAAGAGACACAGAGTTCATTTCAAACAAATTGTGAAAAGATGCTGGAAGTATACGATTGGGGAGAGGGTAAATAAACCAATACGCAAGAAAAACAAGAGTTTTAACAACAACCTCTCTAGCAAAGAATAACATCTAACGTTTCTCATTCCATGCAACATCTAGTCTTCATCATATATGTTAAATTCCTCGTTGCACTCGTAATGCTAGGTCTTGGAGAGTGAGTCCATCATATGTGATAAATTCCTCGTTGCACTCGTAATGCTACGTCTTGGAGAGTGAGTCCATCATATATGCTAAATTCCTCGTTGCACTCGTAATGCTAGGTCTTGGAGAGTGAGTCCATCATATGTGCTAAATTCCTCGTTGCACTCGTAATGCTAGCTAGGTCTTGGAGAGTGAGTCCATCATATGTGCTAAATTCCTCGTTGCACTCGTAATGCTAGGTCTTGGAGAGTGAGTCCATCGTATGTCCCTGTGCGTACACAATCCAACAGTTTAGCTGACAGCTGCATTATTTGCTCTCGGACGACTAGTCTGTAAAACCATTCAAATTAAAAATGGCGGTGACACATTCTCATTATATTGAGCAAGGTCCTGACCCCAAGGTCGATTTACCTTCCACATAACAATATTGATCGAAAACTAATTTTCGCAAAAGCCTGGCAATGTTTTTTTTTCCTTTTATTTTTCATCAAAGCGGCCTTCGACGTCTAAACACGTGACCACTGAGTCACCTTCCAGACTGTCTTCTAAGTCTACACACGTGACTATTGAGTCACCTTCCAGACTGATTCTACGTTTACACACGTGACTATTGAGTCACCTTCCAGACTGTCTTCTATGTCTACACACGTGACAATATATTGAGTCACCTTCCAGACTGTCTTCTTTGTCTACACGCGTGACTATTGAGTCACCTTCCAGACTGTCTTCTACGTCTAAATACGTGACCACTGGGTCACCTAACAAACTGTCTTCTATGCCTACACACGTGACTATTGAGTCACCTTCCAAAACGTCTTCTACGTCTATACACGTGATCATTGGGTCACCTTCCAGACTGTATTCTATGTCTACACAGGTACCACTGGGTCATATTCCAGACTGTCTTCTACGTCTACACACGTGACCACTGGGTCTTCCAGACTGTACTCTACGCCTACACACGTGACTACTGGATCACCTTCCAGACTGTACTCTACGCCTACACACGTGACTACTGGATCACCTTCCAGAAAGGATCCTCGGAGAAAGGGATGGTCTGCAGTGTCCTGGCCTTAACCCTCTCAATGCTGACCAGGTCGCCTTGACTGCTCTCCATGTTGGGCGACCAGACCTCCGTCTCCTGGACACGACACGCACACAGCACGCTACAGGTTGCAGGCACGGACACTTCGAACAGGACACACGTACACTCACAGACGCTCACACTGGTCGCCAATGAACAAGGGTAGTACAAAAGCATTAAGGAGGGTGAAGCAATTTAGATTGGGCCATGTTTCATTCGTGTGGAGCGAAATATTACTTTCGTGTATTGCCTGGGAGCATATATGTAAGAGCTAGGTTCTTATAAGACAAAATTCAAAGTGACATGAATTTTACTGTAAGAGAAAAGAGGGATCTTGATTAGTGTGTGGACTCCATAACTTGAGCGATGTGATTGAGTTAATTAATGTTGAACTTCTTGTACGTTTCTGTTTTTGTATGTTTGTATTATGTTTTTGCCACCGACAAAACGAATTTCCTTGTAACAATGAGGACGATAAAGTATCTTGTATCTTGTATATTGTATCTTTTTTTAAAGTTATATGACACGCTGGCAATATCGAATGACGCCAGGTCTCTTGAAATGCATAAAGTATTTTCTACTATTTGCTTCAATTTTAATTGAACTTTAAGTCAGTTTCAATGCAGTTTAAATCACTCTTCAGGTGAATTGACGTCAATATTAATTTAACCCAGGAAAGCGACTGTGCAAAGGAGTGGAAAAGAAGACCAAGTTTCAGACAATGCACAACAACGACGAATACACATTCATGCTCTTACCACATATGATTCGGATCTCGATACATTCCGGCAGTCCATGAACGACAGTTGTCAAGGAGACGTTATATTTAGATACATACAAATGAGCACTGGGGCTGTGACAGCTGACTGTGGGGCCACAGGACGGTAGGAACATGACGACAGGCAACGTGTGGGGGGAAGGGAAGAGAGAGGATGGGGAATGGGGGAATTGAAAAAGAGGAGGGAGAGGGAGGGACAGGGAGAGGGAGGGACAGGGAGAGGGGGGAGGGAGAGTGGGGCACGGGGTTGTCAGAAAATGCTTTCTGCATGGCTGACTGAATGTCCACCACAAACGACTGTCGTCCAATATGCACTCAAGGTGGTAGGCTCAAATTCCCTATATTGTGGCAAACACATTTCCAAGTTCCACACAGGCACAGTCAACATTATTTAACAATCAATCCACACAACTACAACTGCAGGAAATGCAAAATAAAACTGGGATTGCCTGTAGTTGTTTTTAAAATGCAACACTGCAATCAGTCATACAATGTACACTCCATGTGGGAACTCAATGTCAACACTGCAATCATTCATACAATGTACACTCCACGTGGGAACTCAATGTCAACACCGTGACTAAAGCACGCATTTCTACCATGGCTCCCCCCTACCCCACCCCACCCCACCAGCCATTTCCACCATGGCTCCCCCTACCCCACCCCACCCCACACCACACCACCCCACCCCACCAGCCATTTCCACCATGGCTCCCCCTACCCCACCCCACCCCACCCCCACCAGCCATTTCCACAACAGTCAGTCAACATCTACACCACAACATTGCCATTGCTACCCTCGCTTCACAGCAAGCATTCATGCCATACACTTTCAACGCCCAAAGCACACACTCACAACTTTCATATCTGTGGATTGCCACCACTAAGCCAGTCCTAACTCGATTTGTGTGTGTGTGTGTGTGTGTGTGTGTGTGTGTGTGTGTGTGTGTGTGCGCGCGCGCGCGTGTGTGCGTGTGTGTGCGTGTGTTTGTGTGTGTATGTGTGTGTGTGTGCAAGTGTGTGTGTGTGCATGTGTGTGTGCATGTGTGTGTGTGTGTGTGTGTGGGTGTGCATGTGTGTGTGCGTGTGCGTGCGTGCGGGTGTGTATGTGTGTGTGTGTGTGTGTGTCCGCGTGTGTGTGTATATGTGTGTAAACGTGTGTCCGTGTGTATGTGCATGTGTGTGTGTGTGTGTGTGTGTGTGTGTGTGTGTGTGTGTGTCTCTGCCTGTTTGTTCGTGTGTGTGATTTGAAGCTGCAAGATTGTTATATGCCGTATTTTCTTATTAATTTGATATATGTATTAAAAAACGTTGAGAAACCTATTTTGTAGGAGTCATGCCTATTTGAAAATCGGAGTCGTGCATATGGCAAGTTTGAGAAAATAGTCTCTAAGGCTTTCCTACACAGGTGCTACATAGCCGAGGTAAAGCAACAGAAAAACTTATTTTCACGCATCTAAACGTATTTTTCGAGCACAGTATTGGATGACACGAAAATTTGGTATACCGGGGATGCATTTATGCAAAACATGTAACTGACCCCGACTGACCTCCATCACGTGTTTCTGCATGTACGCCAAATCGCCTTGCGCAAGTTAGGCCTGACTTCCTGCTCGCGGGACCCATTGTTATCTCTACCAGCAACATAGTCCTCAGCCTCTACCGGTGCTGGGCACGCCATTGCGTGTACCGCACTGCAACCAACATAGTCCTCAGCCTCTACCGGTGCTGGGTACGCCATTGCGTGTACCGCACTGCAACCAACATAGTCCTCAGCCTCTACCGGTGCTGGGCACGCCATTGCGTGTACCGCACTGCAACCAACATAGTCCTCAGCCTCTACCGGTGCTGGGTACACCATTGCGTGCACCGCACTGCAACCAACATAGTCCTCAGCCTCTACCGGTGCTGGGCACGCCATTGCGTGTACCGCACTGCAACATACTTTGCTATCTCCAGAACCACTCCGCACTTACAGTCACCACAAGCTCCATGCTTATCACCCAACACTGCCAATGCCTGCATCTGCACAACCCTAACACCACACCATACCACAATCACGACCACAGTCAAGCCCATCACGACTACGGGACACAAGCTCCACGCCTATCACCCAACACTGCCAATGCCTGCATCTCCACAACCCTAACACCACACCATGCCACAATCACGACCACAGTCAAGCCCATCACGACTACGGGACTCTGAGGGCCGACACGCTCCTGATCCTCCCCACCCCTTTCCCGCAGCTCCGGTCAGCCCCAGTCTACCTTGATTTTGTCCTCGAGGTCCGAGATGAGCTTTGACCAGTCCAGGTCTTCAGAGGCGGGCTTCTGGCTGGGCGAGATGCGGGCTACACGGCCCTCCACCCTGGAGGGGGGAGGCGTCCCCTCCTCGCCCGGCTCGTGGTCGAACCTGCGTGAACACAGGGGGTAAAGTGTAAAGCGGTTTGAGACCTGACATGGGTGACAAGTCGCTATATAAAATCACACCTTTGTCTCTACCTTTCACAAAGGGGTGGAGTCATCGGGTGTCAAGAGGTCTGATGGTCCCCGAAACATGGATGTTTGTGCTCAAGCCGTCAATGAATGGAAAATCACAAAGGAGGGATGCAAAGGGAGAAAGGGAAATAAGAGAATCAAGGAAGGGAGGATACATGGGAAGGAACGTAAAGAAGAAAGGAAAGAAGGAAAGAAGGAAGGAAGGAAGAAGGAAGAATGGAAGGGAGGAAGGAGAAAGTGTGTAACAAGTGTTGGTGGATTCAGAGCAGAGACAGGGACAGATGCAAAATGCGAAACAGTCTATTCACAATTTCAAGGCACATTCAAGCACCTTATCTGAGGAATCCCAGTATTATCAAAATCGTAACATCTCAACCCTGTGTACCAACGTAGCATCGCTCTCGATTCTATTTTCTCAATCTCTCTCCTCTCTTTCCTTCTCATCTACCTTTCTCTCGACTCATGTTTGTCTGTTGGCATCCTTGCTGTTTGATACTGGGCATTTACCTACTAAAACAGGTGTTTTGACAAAGTTAGACATTTTATTTTTGAAGTGGGCATCTCTATCCATCATATGTCCGTCCGTCCGTCAGTCTGTCTGTCTGTCTGTCTATCCACAAACACACACCCACATTCATTCAAGCGCGCGCGTGCACGCACGCGCACACACATACACACACACACACACACACACACACACACACAACCACAACCACAAAGTCACATAAGCACGCACACAAACACGCACACATGAAACCACATAGTGCACACACATACACTCAAATTATGGACATTCATACATCCACACAAGCATATATCTACACATACACATTCACTTACATATCCAGACACACACACACACATACATACACAGACACACACACACACACACACACACACACACACACACAGACACACACACACAGACACACACACGTACCTGGCTCTGAGGGTGCGGACATTCTGGGCTTTGAAGTCTGTCATTTCATCCACCTCATCTTGCAGGCGGCGCCTGAGGGAGGGGGACTCCACAGAGCTGGGGGTGGGGGTGGAGGACTGTGTGTAGGGGGACCCGCCCTTCCTGTGGGACAGCATGTGCTGCCGTAGCTCTGCTGCGCTCATAGGACCCGCAGCCTCCGCCTGCACACAGCAAGTACCAGCAGCAATGAAGAAAGCGATGAGCGAGATGATGAAACAAGCGACGAGAGAGAGGAATGGGAAAGGCGATGAATAAAAAGGATGAGGTATAGAGATGAGAGAGGTGACAAGAGTAGCGATGACAGAAGCGACGAGATAGACGATGAAGCAGGTGGTGAGAGATACAATGAGAAGGAATGGCACATTTAGATTGAGCATACTGCACAGAGGCTGCAGTACTCTATTGAGAGAGAGAGAGAGAGAGAGAGAAAGAAAGAAAGAGAGACAGACAGACACACAGACACACAGACACACAGACACACAGACACACACACAGACACACACAGACATTCAGACACACAGACAGACAGACAGACAGTCAGAAGTACAGTACAACCCCTCTTTTACGACTTCCAAAAAACCTGTGAAAACCGGTCTTAAAAGAGGGGGGTCTTATAAGAGGGGTGAGTGTTCACAACAAATGCCATTCAATAAGTTTCAAACTGCAATGACCCAACTCTTTAGTCTTTGCAAAATATAGATATTTAATGATCATAATCAATCAAGCCAATAACTTCAGCCAAAATTGTTCAGTTCATGACTACACATTAATAAATGAATAAATATATACATAGCACATCAACATAACGCCACATGGGCATTTTCACAGAAAGTGAACACACATACAACTCTGCAAATTAAACAAATTAAAGGAAACCACATGAAGAAACCACCACCTAAAAAAAACTAAAGAATGGATAATGAGAGATTAGCATTGTTCAGTTCATGTCCACAATATAGTCCACAACACAACCTAATCCTGTTCATTTGGTGGGCAAGTCTGTGCCACTGCCGTTTTAACCACCGATCAAGCCAGCCATTTGATCCAGTGAAATCATCCAACCCCAGCTCCACCGACAAAAGAATTGCCTTCTCTTGAATGAGTTTTCCAGTCACTGGTATTTTTCTGCGCCTAGCATCGCAAAACCACTCCCAAACACGATCATTTACTTCACTGAAAGTACATTTTCTTACTTTGGCGTACTTCCTGTCGCCACGATCTCCATCTTTCCAGCGAGAAAGAATTGACTCTTTGTCCTTGATTATGCCTTGAATTTGTGTCTTTCCAACAGAAAGGGACTTTGCAATCGAAATAGCACTTTCTCCCGAATTGCTTCTTTTCACAACATCAACTCTTTGCTCTAGAGTCAAAGGAGTACGTTTTCTTTTTCCGAGCAATGATGAACGACCTGCTTTCTCTGCCATGATTTTCTCATTGC